>VSDK01003948.1:142684-176106 GCA_009767595.1 Symbiodinium kawagutii | reverse complement strand
GGTGGTGGTGGTGGTGGTGGTGGTGGTGGTGGTGGTGGTGGTTGCTGGGTTTTGCTGTTGTCAGTTGTGGTTCCATGTCGTTGCTTTGGTGGCGTTCTATTGGTTGATATTGGTTGATTGCTTGGTATACCACGTATTGGAACAGTATACCCAAATAGCCAATCAATCAAGGCTGTGGTAGTTGAGTTGGTCTCCAGCAAGTGGTCAACTTGCCAAGATGGAAGTGCCAACCAAGCCGTTTAATGAGACTGGATGATGGGCGAGTATTGCCTTGGGTGTATCCTGACGATTGCACTCATACTATTAGGTCATTAGGCGGGGTCCTGCACGACTGGTGTTTCATGCTGATTAGAATTTGAGTTTTGACCATCAAATTGAAAGTTAGTTCATGTTTTTTTCATTGAAGCTGAACGGGTCATACATGTGCCATGAAATGTTTGGCATGTATACTGTACAATTGAATGTTTATAGGTACATATGGTGGTTCTTAAAAAAAATAGGGGTAGCGCGGTACCCCTAAAACATCCAATATCACTCATATAAAGTAATTGGGGTTCCCTGTTTCAAGCAACACCCATATTATTTATGCCCTCGCTTATGTGCGACAACCAACCCTTCCATTGCGCATCAAATCCGCCGCGAGGCCAGAAGGAAACGTTCGCCGCAAGCGAAGGCAGCTGCAGCAGCAGCAGCTGCAGCAGCGAAGCAACCTGCGGTAGCTCCCAAAAGGTGGGAAGCCCCTGGAGAGAAGGCTTGGCTGCGCTGGGGCGGCGTAGCAAAGCCTTCACAACCCATGGCCTGATTGCTTGAGGAGGTAAGCCATGTAGCCTCTGAAGTAAGGTGTGTAATTGGGATGATTCAAGAAGACAAGTTGCTACAAAAGTGCTCAGATTCGACCCGAGAGCTACCAAGGAAAGTTGTACTGGTAGGTAGTGTTTACCAAAAATTGCCGACCGCCAATTAATGCAATTGAGCCATTGTTCACGATAGGTGTGCTGGGACACCCAGTCCAACCTATCATCATGGTCACCCTGCTTGATGGTCCAGTGCAAAATGGTTGATCTTATTTGAAACAATGATTGATGATCGGTGATGTTTATGATCAATGGTGATGATGATGACGGTCAATGTTGATTACTTTGATGAACTAAAAATGGTCGCCATCAATAGCCAGGCCCTCAAATTCATGATATTCATGGCCCATTTATGGCTCCATCAAATTCACCATCACTGAACCACCACTGAAGCATCGAACGTCCACAGCGCCAGGAGCCGTTGCGCCGTTCCAGCGGAGCGCAGGTTCCGCTGGTGCGCAGTTGGTCCGAGGTGTCGGGCACCTCCATCCACAGTGGAAGGGAACGGCGCCGCAGCGAGGGCGGGCTCTCGAGGAAGCTTAGCCCGGAGGCTGGCTGTGGTGGTGCTGGTGGTGGTGGTGGTGATTTTTTGCTGGTGAATGGTTGGTGAATGGTGGTTAAGGATGGCTCAGCCTGATGCCTGATGCCTTGTACTTTGGGAATCTTCAAGATGTTACTGGTTGATGTTGGTTGATGGTGAATCATGGGTGATGATGGCATGGTTTCACAATGTTTCACACAACATCACTGGGTAAAATGAACTTGTCGGGTTTTTGGAATTAGTAGCATTATAGAGCCGTCCCAAAAGCACGTTCATAGGGATTAAGGGTCAATGATATAGGGATCATCACCAGCAACAATGGCTCATGATGGCTATTTCTAGCCGTTCTTAATATCTGGATGTTACTGAATACTGGTTGACAGTATGCTGATGACGTTGGATTGCCATAGATCAACCTCCGACACCGCCGGGCAGGGTGCGCCCATTGGACCCTCCATCGTGTCGTCGCCCTCGGATGGTGCTTTGCCTCGACTCAGAAAACCCACGCGGCGCGTGAGTTTCAACAGCGACAACCTGGAGGAGGCTCTGGGCAAAGGTCGAAACCTTGTGGCTGAGGAGACTGCAGTGGTTGAAACCTTGGAGATCTCTGAGACAGGCGCCGGGACAAACTGCGGTGGTGTGTGGCTGGCTTCAACTGTGGCATATCCCAACAGTCTGTTGACCTGTCCCAAGTCCTTCAAGTTCCTGTAAACCTGTGGTTTTCCCTCAGACATGTCCACGAACCATGCTGCAGCCACTGGAGATTGGTGGTTCCTATCGTGTTGTTGTTTCCATTTTTTGGAGGGAATTGGGGGCACGATCATGACGTACATCTATCTACTATGACCTTGCTTAAATTGTTGGATTTGCTTTGTAATGTTGACCACTAATGATTGTTACTATTCCCTATTAGCAAACAACAGTTGCGTCACACTACACATAATTAGTCAGTTATTCATAATCAAGAAATAGAATGGTAAACAGTTACATCAATAAGCAGTGCTCTAGTTGTTCTCATCCCCCCTTTTGTATTTGGCCCATAATGCCCAGTTCTCATCCAGTGTTTGTTTTTATTGAAAAAGCTGGTGTTGGTAGTTCCCTGATGTTGGTACCCAGCACGCGTTCGTTTATACCACCTGTTGTTGGTCTGACTGTCGTTGTTTATAAGCAAGCATAAACCATTTCAGGTTTATACCAACAACAGACCTTACTAATTTATACTAGTTGGTGGTTATGCCTTACTAACTTCCTAGTTACACCTCGATACTTATACCTTCCATTTCTAATCACCTGTTGCCCATGTACCATTTAGGCATGGGAATCCAAGTGCCCGTCCTCCCAATCCAGGTCCAGCAGTGGAGCTCAATCCAGGTGCGGGGAGCAATGACTTAAGCATGGTTTCATCAAGATGGCAAAGTGGTTTTATGGGGGTTCTTAAGCCTCCGGCAACCCTTAAGTGGATGCTTTTTATTGCTTCGGATGATGAATACATATATACCTTGTAAGCCTTTTACCTTCATTTTTTAGGGTTGCTCAAAATAACCGGGTTTTTTTGAAAAAAAACGGGTTTCCCTAAAATCATCCTCAAGGATGCCAAAGGGTGTTTGAATCTTTGTGCAGTAACCTTTTGTATTGATGGTGCCATCACCCTTCGAGTCCTTACAGAGCTCCCCACACACACATGCAGAATCAGACCCGTTCCATGCTTTCCTTTCATCGAACTTCCCAATTTCACTTGGTAAGCCCGCGTCCTTCCAAGCACTGTATGCAGAAGCCAAGTATCATGCACATAATGAGATCTAAGTGGATATTGTCGGAAGGTCGCTAAATCAACGGGGGTTCCCACAGAAACATCGTGTTGTCCAGCTAAGGTCCAAACATTTTGCATATTGCCATGCCAACAAAACAGACAACACTTGATTGTTGTTTGTAGTACATATTGTATCATCACGAATCGAAGCTGAATAATTTGTGCAGTGCTGCAGTGCTGCAAAGCTATCGAACTATCGAAGCTCACATCCCCAAAAACAGGGTTGGATCCGGTTGAAACCTGAGGGAACCCCAACAAAACCAAGATGAAATTATCATTGATTTTAGCTGTTTTACCCATATTTTTTTACGGGTATATTACGGATTTTTACGGGTAAATTACGGAAATATTACGGGCGGGAAATTACGGGTAGGAAATTATGGGCTAAACGAAATTTATGGTCTCAAAATACCAGGTTTCTTTGGGTGGTTTATGGGTGAAATATGACAGATTACGGGTAGAGCCAAACATTACGGCGAATTACGGGTAAAAATGAACAAGAACAAACATAAATCAACATAGATCTATTTCCATCAGCCGAAATTGCTATAGATCTGCAAAATCAACGCACGGACATGGTCAACATAACTTATTGTGTTGATTGTTTCCCGTTCAGGAACTGATAAGCCCCCTAAGGAGAAGCAGTGATTACAGAAGGATCTGTTTCTGATACTACATTTTGTCATTTGCTTACGTCATAGCGATTGAAATATTGAATAATAAGTCTTGTGGTCCCTAAGAAGCCTACCCTACTGTAAGAGGTCGTGAGCGTGTGTATGATGTCCTCTTTCGAACCCTGCCACGCTAGATACACAGTTGCAAGCTGACTGCGGTGGTGACTGTTTGGTTCTTACTACAACTCACGGCTCTATTGGATCTACTATGCACTATGCCGAAACACAAATAATGAACCCAACAACCCTTCGAACTCGCAACCAGAAGCACTAACAGGGGATGTGGATTCATCCAAACCCTGAAAAATGCCATCATATTCTTACATATGAAAATTACCAGGTTTTTTTGAAATAACCGGGTTTTTTCTCAAATTACCCAAATTACCGGGTTTTCATGTTTCTACCCTAAAAAAAGTGGGTAATTGGCTCAGTAGGTATATATATATATTTTCAATATAGAGCATGATAACAGATGGGGGCCGCCAATGAATTGAGAAACACCTAATTACTGCTTCATTCACATAATGATGATTATTTTGTTACGAAGCTGTTCAATGATGCAGCTAGTTGGTTAGAACGGATGACCAACAATTTCACCAACTCTGAATTGGTGGTTTCAGTCGATGTTTTTTTTCAGCCTTACCTTGGAATGATGGCTTCAACTTTCGCATATCTGTGGGATGGGGCAACTACCCAATCAGCTGACTGCTCATGGTTATGGCTAAGATTCGTCGTCGCTAATGTTGACGAGATTGGCTTCTCAACCACGGATAAAGCCATGACTGTTGGCAGTGGTTTATACCGGTTGGCAACGTTGGCAGCGTGGCATACTGCTTAGTACATTTTGATACTGATAGGCAATACCGCCAGACAACAACCAACGACAAGGCAATATGCATTGAAAGTAGCAATGGTCAATAAACCAGCAGACGAATTGATAGCGCGTTTGGTGCTATGATACAACATGTTTTTAAACAGAGGTGCTATGATGCAAGGAAACAATTCATGATAGTAACCAACTGCCATCTCATGAATTGTTTCAGCATCTAGGTCATGACAACCAGCTACTGGTCATCGTGATAACCAGCTATGCCAGTAACCAACAACCAATGATCTCCATAGCTGATCTCCTGCTGGTCACCGGTCGCACCCCGATATCAACAACTGCTGGAGGGTTCACCCGATCATGGCACGTTGCCACGCGGCGGTGCTGCGCAGTGCGCCGCCTTGGAAAATGGTCCTGGTTACTGGTGAAGAGCCAATGGAAATTGTAAAAAAAAAACAAAATGCAGATTCCAATGGCTAAACTGGTAAATAGCTAAACTGGTAAATAGCTAAACTGGTTATATCCCAGCTATTCACTGGTAAATAGCTCGTGACTATGTGCAGAGAGGGGGTTTAGCTGGGATATAGCCAGTTCTAACCTTCAAGCCAGGTGAAGCAAGAACACATTCACCATGATGAATTTCACCAGTTGCGATCCCTACAAATGCTAAAATCAAAGTAGAGGTAGTCATGCATCCTTCGGGATAGATCCATTGTTCGCATGGTGATACTGTCAGATCGCCAGGCCAAGATGCTGCGACCGAGGCGCAACGGTGCGCAGCTTCTAGATGGTTGCCATGACTAGCAGCAGATAACCAGCACATGCACTCCAGCAGACTATATAAGCTGGTTGCGTGGAAAATCCGCTATTCACCATGGTTTTACCCATCAAAATGGCGATGTTCAGCTTCCAGATTAGTTTGCCAGAGGGTAACCAGGTTTCCAACCAGCTTTAGCGAATGTTAATGGTCAATGCTCGTCTTTTTAGGAACCATGACTGGTGATTACAAATCCTATTCTGCCCTCTTGCAAGGTAATCTCTTTGGTGGTTTCAAACATGTTTATTTTCCGTAGTAATTCTTGACAAATGGTTGGTTAACAAATGGTTGGTTAAACCATCAGCCAGTAATAGATTGTCCACGCTTTGGACCAGATCTCTCTTGTCCCGGGCTTCCAGAGGAAACTGCTGCAAATTCTCCGCCCGAGCGACGAACCATTTCTTGTAGGTATCCAGTTGAGAGGCAAATCCACATCAGTTGGCGACCAGGATGGTTGGAATGTAGGTAACTCAAGATTTTGAATGATGATGGTTTCTCAAAATAGGGCACCCTAGAAATGGCTGGTTTTATTGCTTTAAATGGCTAATCATGGATGATTTGGAGCCTTATTTTTGAGGAGGACATTTTTTGCGAATGTTGAGTTGTGGGCGATTCACAGTCTCAAAAAACACCTACCAAGTAAGTGTCCCAGCTCGCGCTGATGGTCAAAAACCCGGGCCAGCTTTATCAACAAACATGCACTGTTCATATTGACCATTGTAGAATTGTAAACCATCAATAGTCCTGACGAAGTCTCATTAAGCATCAACCACTAACCATCATTCATCAGTAACTAATGATCAACCGTTGACCACCAGTGTTGACCCCTGTTGTCAGCCAGTATAAACCATTATATAATTTGCAATTGCAATTGCTAACCACCCATCATTAACCACTTCTGATTGTCAACCGCTAACCACCCATTTATCGACCATAAGCATCCATAAGCCATCATTAAGCATCCAATTCCTTTTGTTGGATCAGTCTCCGAAGCTTCACCAGAGACCAGCACGGGTCGCTGTTGATTATAGGTGATCAGAGTCCCTGATTCGTTACTGTGATGCTTGGAGGTAGATTTCATCGTGATTCCGCCAATGAGAATGATCTCTCCTATTGATGTTAAAACGAACCGTGATCGAACCAATGAACCAACATAGTAACCAATGAATTTCGATCCACCAACCATGTTCGAAATGGATGGTTGGATGTTGCAAACTAATGGTTGTGCAGAACAACAGTTTGTGATTTTATCCAACATGATTTTGCAGTGGGTGGGTTCACCCTGTACCCCTGGTTCCCCAATCATTCACCATTGTTTTCCCTATGAGTTTGTTGGTTACTATCCCTCATTATTGGTTGGTTAACATTGACCCATAGCCATATATGTAGCTGGTATATCCCCTACTATTGTTGCTTATTATCCCCTATTATTGAACATTCACCAGCTATTTTTGTTGGTTAACCATTGTTATTGGTTGGTTAACTGCTTGACCCATAGCCATTTATCTTGTTCAGCTAGTCGCCGGTATATAATAGATCAGCTGATCAGCCAATATCACCGATGAGTGGTTAATATTGACCCAGCTCGCCATTTGTGGATCTTGGAAACTGCTTTCGTTGGAGCTCTCATCATCACTTGCCGACAGGATGAAGCCCCCGAGAAGACCAGAGAAGAAGAGTTGCTTGGCCACGTTGGGTGTGTGAACTCCTGACTTTGTCCTTGTATGTTTTCCTGGATCCTTTTGGTATGTCTCTATGTATATATGAAATGTGTATGTATATATATATATACTTGCATTTATATATTTACATATATATATATACATACATATTTATCTTCGTGTATATTTATTTCTATGTGCACATTGATATGTGTGAGTATTTATTTTGAAATTGATATGATAATATATCTATTTTTACAATGATATATGTGTTTACTTGTATATAGACATGTCTAAAGAGATATTGGGGCAAGTTTTGTTGTTTTGTTTCTCTTGGGTTTGAACCGGCTCCGATCTCTGACGCATACAGATGGATGGATGCATGATGATGCATGGATAGGTAGATACATTTATGATATGTATACTGTTTTGTTTAAAACAATGGATATAGATCTGCTTCCACACATGTACTGTAGAATTGTACAGATGCATGGATAGATTGACATACTTATCATAGTGAGCGCTGAAGATCCTGGAAGGGTTTTGGACCACACGACACTATTTGCTACGTTTGCAAGTGTGTGTGAGTGTGTGGAGAAATGGAGAAATGGAGGTTTCTTGGAATAGGGGACCCCCCACAATAGTTCTGTATTCCTAAAAACGACTATTGATGGACGATTTGGGGGTACCCCTATTTTGAGCATCACCCAAATGGGCAGGCGGCGGGGCAAGTCATGTGGTACCTCTATATGGGCATGTGTGAGAGCCATAAGATATTCAGAGGGAGATCAGCAAGCAGCGAATATCATCCAGTTCTTGACTTGTGATCATCGTATTTTTTGAATTTCTGAACTGTATCACAGTATCACTTGGGTGTCTCCGTAAGTTCATTGCTTCGGCTATTCATAGCCACGGTAGTGTTTCTGGGCAGCAGATTGGTTCGCCCAGGGACAACATGGACAGAATGGGTAAACATGCGCCAGTTCCATCAGGGTTTCCCACACCAGGGAGATTCCAAGCAATGCAATGGATGCTGCGGCAGCTCATCACAGATGGCGAATGAGACTGTTCACCCTTAGAAAGTGGTTTGTGGTTTCAAACTACTGGTGAGGTGCCCTTTCTTCAAGGGAAAGTCCTGCTGGAATTTTATAGTTTGTTGATTTTCCCTGGGATGGTTGCTGAACCACCATGCACCATTGATCCCACGCCCAGCTAAGGATGGATGACTTGATCAATGAGGCACGACCTGCCCCTTGTTCACTGGTGAATCTGAAGGGATCTACAGTTTTGGGTCCCGCTTGTGACAGGGTTTCGATGACAGGGTCCCCAACAGTGACCATGCTCGAGATCATAAGAATCCTTTTGACCTCAGAACTTTGCTGCCGTGATTACTGTAGGGTAGCCCAAGTCACCGCTCACCTTGTACCAGTTTTCAGCATGAAGTCCTCCTGCAGGAATGCCGCATTCTGGGAATTCCACTTGACCCGGCAGAAAAAAATCCAATAGATCGCAATAGTGATTGGCAGTTTCTAGCAAGAATCTGTTGTAGCCAGTCCTTGCTGCTTTCCTTTCGAGGTCGAAGATTGTTGAACCTCTAGGGCTTCCTTGCGCCATGAGCAATGTTGAAATGTCAGCTGGTTCAGGGGCGATACGGCGCGCATCCCTAGGTTGCAAGGTGTGGAACTCCGACATTTGAGTCCAGCTATGCAGGGACTTGGGTGCTTCATGGCAGCTCCTGAATACGAGTTCACCAGTACTAGCTATCATGAACCATTGTGAGCATTGTCAGAATCAACCAGTATTCACAATTACGAACGATGAATTCCAGAAGTTAAGCCATCATTGAACAAGAACCAACGGCCGCTCAAGCAGAGTTTGCCATAATTTTAGCATCAGTGTTCTATATCTTCTCACCCAAAATGTCCATAACCTGATGCTATTTTAGCCATATCATAGCATTATACCATATCATAGCATTATCATAGCATTATCATAAATTCCATAGTTATGTCCATATCGTAGCCTAAAATACCATAGCATTCTACCATAACTAACCTGTATAGCTCTGGGTCTCCAAAGCCGCCGGCGTTTTCTACGGCGGCCCCCGGGGACCGAGAAGGCGGCGCTGGCGCAACGACAGGCGGCGGATGAGGTACGGGTCCCCGAGCTGCCGTGGGTGGATATGGCCAGGTGGGTATTAACCAGCAGAAATGTGAGGGGGGTTGAGCCAGGACCTGGGAATCCCCAAGTTGTGGATGGTTGATAATTTTAACTTGTGGTTCACATAACCTTTATAGTTTTTTGATCATCTATAATACGGGATTCCCCATTTGATAATGATTGTCAACCATTTATATAGATCATCTATCAACCATTTAAATTATGGGAACCCCCCATTGACAATCTAGATAATATAATAGATTATTTACAGTAGATATTATATATAGATAGTGCGAACCCCCCATTTGATAATCGATCAAATGATAACTCGGGGGGTCCCCGATTTTCAGAAAGCGAATCGCGAGGTACACATCCCAACAGCGAGGTGACGACGGCAGTAGACATCCCTTGATGTGAACAGCCGGGGTACTGGGTTGGACCCACATCCATATTGATGCTGAACATTTGGCTTGAGAATGACTGATCATGTTGGTCTTTAATGGTTGATTTATGGTTGAGAATGGTTGAAAACTATTAATTGATTGTTGAAAATAAGTATTACTCATGGTTGAAAAATGATTTTTAGAGTGGGTGATAATTATTTGTTGATGCTTGAGTTGTTCTTCCTGTCGATTTACCATAAGCGGTGAATCTTGTTGCTGACTGAATGATTATATCCAATCTTCTAAAAAGGTTGAAATATTGGTATGGGTATGAGTCAATAAATGTCAATGACAATCATCCAAAAGCGGGGTATGCGAACATCCTAACAAATACTAATCTGTTCATTTGGGGAATATTCACTAGGGGTACAGCGTATTGACAGAACAGCCATGGAGTAATCAAGCTTGCGAATCATCAATAGGTGAAGGGATGCTTGATTGGTAGATGAACCGTAGTTGAAGATAGTGTTTGATTTAGACTAAAAATAGTCAGTTTGATCATGCTCGGCACTGGGTAAGCGTTTTTTCTTTCTCAAGAACGAGTTCATTGGGAATGATCGAAAAAATGGTTGATGTTGGTCATTTCTAAAGTGGCTAACACAAGTAAACATGCTTCGTCGCTTCAAACCACTAGCTTTGATGTTTCAAGACGGTAATTCTGCCATGTTCTGACCCCAAGCCTCTTTTGGACAAAAGGTGGGGAGTTCTCTCTCCGAGATCGCAGGTTAGTCCATCCTCATTGTTGTTGTTGACAGTAGTGTTGTGGTTGGTTCTTGGTCTTGATAGGTTGTTCTTGTTGTTGCTTTGGTTGTGGCTGTGGTTGTGGTTGTGGTTGTGGCTGTGGTTGTTCTCGTTGTCGTTGTTGTTGTTGTTGTTGTTGTTGTTGTTGTTGTTGTTGTTGTTGTTGTTGTTGTCGTTGTTGTTGTTGTTGTTGCCGTGGTTGTTGTTGTTGTCGTGGTTGTTGGTGTGGTTGTTGTTGCCCTTGTGGTTGTGGTTGCTGTTGTCATTCGTTGTTACAGCGCATGCGAGCGAAGCAAATCCCGAAGTTGTTGGTTCAGGCAACCATGGCCTTGGCCCACAGCATGATGGGTATGGCGGAGGATATGGAAAGAGGGAAGCTTGGCAGAATGAAAGTTGGTATATAGATTGGGTGCTCCCAATTTGCCAGCTTGGAAGTGGGAAGTCATAAATTTGGTGAATCAGCTGTGATAACGATTGAGCTGCTTTAAACGAATACAGACCCCACGGGCCAACATTTTGGATGGTTTTGCTTTGTAAAGAAGGTGCAAACTTTTTCACTGAACCCGGGGCAACTCATTTCTGGTTAATTTGCGTGAATAATAATCGCACACTGATGAATTGTTTTTGTGTAACTGTTGTGAAGACCAATTCTGATCCTGAACGTTTAGCTGATCAAGGATCGCGAAACCATGACTTGGATGTG
Source organism: Symbiodinium kawagutii (assembly GCA_009767595.1). Classification (NCBI taxonomy): domain Eukaryota; class Dinophyceae; order Suessiales; family Symbiodiniaceae; genus Symbiodinium; species Symbiodinium kawagutii. Next base: position 164,876 of record VSDK01003948.1, on the reverse strand, counting down.
CTGACAATGGCCACGACGCTTACATGGCTGAAGAAGTGAAGCACAGATAATAGTTATTGTCGTGTGGCCCGGTGGCAACAGCTTGTAATTCCTTTCCATTCCTTTCCCAAGAAGATAGCTCCAAGGCTTCTGCAGGTAGCGATGACAAGGCCTTGCCATCTCCACTGGGTCCCCCAAAATCTCCATGGATGCAACGGTCAAAACATCTCAATGTAGATGCCTTGCCAGTGCTTTTCGCTCATTTTTGAGATGTGAACATCGCAGGCTTACAGGAACCCACCAACATTCAGCATTTCGACTCATCCAACAAATACAAAGATGACCACTGGGGATAGCACCACCCATTTGCAGCTCATCATCGTTGCTTCGAGGAAGCAGCTGGCGAGCCGCCCTCCAGAGAAGGAGCCCTCCTCCCCGAGCAGCGTGACTTCCAACGCCTCCCCGGGTGCTGTCGGCGATGAGTCGCCAGCGGTGCCACCCATGGCCGCACCACCCAGACCTTGGCCACACCTGATGGCCCTTGAAGCTCAGAGTGACGAGGAGCTGCTGGGAGCTGCCAGCAGCCGCCAGCTGCCGCGCCCCATGGCGTGTGAGGCGGGCTGCGCTGAACGAAGCATTCACAGTGACGATTCTCAACCGGCATGAGGCATTGAGAACTGGGCCAACTCAACCAGGATTCATCATGGAAAGCCATACTTTGACCATTTGCAATCGTCAAGCTACCCAAAACCATCGACTGCGCGTGTCGGTGGTTGAATTCCTCGTGATGTTCAGTAGGCTTCAACACTGCTAATAGGATCTAATAGGTTCATGCTGTGTATAGGTTGATGATTCGATGATGGTGAATTGATGGCCCATAAATCATGATTGGTGAAAGAAAATATGTGAAAATTGTTCATTCCGGCTAAATGTTTAATAGCGGTTTATGGTGATCAATACCGGTTGTCAACAATGGTCAATGATGGTCACTTACTGGTGAACTATTGTGCTAGCAACCAACAATACAAAGGAATATTAAGGATTATTGATGATTCTGATGATGATGTTTTTTTGGTTGAGTCCTTAGGGAGTGCCAGCACCGCACAGCTGGGAGGTGGCGAACGCTGCACCAAACAAGGCGCCGCATATGTTGATGGTTGATGGTAGCAGAGGTGAGAAATGCAGCTTTCTCTAGCTAAAAGTTGTTGAGACTGATGGTGGTTGAATAATACTCTACTGAATAATTAAGACTAATGTATTTTTGAACCAATGGGATCCAATGGGTAGAGTCGATGCAGAGCAGGAAGCTTTTGATAAACCATCGATGAAGTGACTATCCATGGTGATGCTTAACCTTTATGGTTGAGGTGAAACGTGAAACTTCACCCATGTCGACGAGTAAAAAAACCATCACCTATAAGCACCAACTATCAACTTACGTCAACCAACCACCTTTGTTCACCATGTTCCACCCGTCACTTCACTATGAGACCAGACCATTCCCATTGGAAACGACCAGTTGGACCCCAAACTTTTCACAACGGCGCGCCGCGCTGATGTCCGTTGAGTTCGTCGTCCTCTTAGACTCGCCTGGATAACAAGCAACAAATTTGGGAAAGTCATGTCTGTTAAACTAAGCTGGAAGTCAAAAATTGCAAAACATTCAAGAGGTAGACTTAGACCAACTATTTCGGTGATGGATGTTCGACGCAACAAGGTGAGTTTACCAGAGAGTAAGTACTTGGGGGATTACAGCTAAGCCAGAGAAATTTTTGAAACCTGGATCCATTCAGCAACCAGTTTGGCATTCATGATTTCCAAAACACCAACGGGTATGTTTTTTGTCATGCTCACTGGGCGGATCCTATCCGGAAAAAAAACTGCTGGACGTCGGCATGCTTGGTTTCACTTTGATAACTGCCAGGGCCAGGTCTTTGAAAAGGAAATCCCCCTGGATGCCCAACCACAACAGTGCGATGATTGACAGAACGCCAATGCTTGTTGATGATGCGGTGTTAATCACGATACAACATTTTGGATGTTGGAGTACAGTAGCTCCCTTGAATAGGTCAGGTCGGTAGTCGCTACAGCAATGAATTCACTTCTGGCCTGACTTCCTCCAGGAAAGGACAGAAGAAGATAGGACAGCTGATGAACAAGAGGCCTCCAGAGCATCCAGTGGTGTTTGGGACCTGGAGATTCTCAAACGGTGGTTTCTCAAAATATGGGACCCCCAAAAATGGTTGGTTTACTACTATAAATGACTACTATTGGATGATTTGGGGGGACCCCTACGTTGAGAAACACCCAAATGGCTGGATTTCAGAACGTGGCGTTCTCCCCTCATCATGTTTATCCATCTTCACAATCTCGAGTGTTCGTGAATCATAGGGGGACCACTGGCACCCCTGGCTGGTTAGATGGTGAATGACCTAAACCATCAGAAAGCGGCATCCAACTAATCCCAGGTACTCCAAGCCCACCGGGTTTGGTTCATAACATGTGGTACTCCCAAGGAGGGTCCCCAGATAACGGAATCCACCTGCTGGTGATCCTGGTTGGCTCAGTGGGGCTAGGCGCTGCAGCATTTGGAAGAGCGCCGAAGATTGGCAGAAGAGGAGGTGCTTTGGTTCTTAGATATGGGTCTTTGTCAAGTCATAGGGGTACCCGTACCCACCAATAATTCGATATTAATCATTTGTAGTAATAAGCTGACCGTTTTTGGGGTACCCCCATTTTAAGAAACCACCATATATTACTCGGGTTGATTGTAGGTGTAATTGTTTTTTTTGGTAGGTAGATTTGCGAGATATTTTGTGGAGTCCCAGTGTTTGCTTTGCCTGATGCTTTGACTGCCTCAAGTTGAAAAGCATGGCATCAGTATGGCTGTCAAAGTACCATTGGAACTGCTAGCCTAGTTTGCAGTATTTCTATCCCTGTAGCCGTCAGCAGGATTCACCAAAATAATGAACATTAACAGTAGCGACGCAAAAAGAATGAAACAAGTGATTCAAGTCATTTGTTCGAAGGTGCAAGCATACTGTCAAGAACCAGTAGCGACCACTGATGCAAGGGTTCATGCTTGAAAAGAGAAGCCGCGATCCCTTGAATGTCAAGCACATGGGCCCCCAATGATTGGAGTCTTGCAGCGGATTCTTTTCGTAACTCAACTGATCAACGAAACGCCGTCGAGGCAGCCTTAGCGGAAGCCAGAAGATCGACGGAGGAGGTCGATCCAGCTGTGGTTTACAGGGAGAATGTCTGGCGGTTGGGAGGGAGGCCAGGAGCCAGGGGTACCCAGTGCGGGCCCCCTGTTAGGGGGCACAAGGGCAGCGAGGCCAGGAGCTACCAGGAGGGTTCGTGCACCAAATGCTAGAATTTGCAACCAGGAATTCTAGATTCATGCCTTGACTAATTGAATCTATGCAATTTGCGCATAGATATGATTTCAATCATGTGATTGATATGCATAGTAGTCAGGAAGATGCATTGCAAAAGCACGGTACATGGTGAGTGTTCGTTGTTGAGGGATGAATCGGTTGGAGTAAAACTTTCCCACTTTTCGAACTGAGACTGGTTGTGGGTGAATACATTGGTCCGCCGGTCAAGATGCCTGAAATGACCAAGCTGTGGTCGAACTGTTGGGCTGTTCACCGGTTATGCCCCCAGATATGCCGTCACCTGAGATGAGTTGGTACACCAGGAACGGTGTCAGTCATTTTCTTCGTGATTTCGCACTGCCGGGTGACTTCAAATGTCCTTCATTGGTGTTCTTGTTTAGGGGCTGGGGAACATCCGCACAATTGCTTTGCCTTTGATCAAACATAAGATAGTGTGAGTTGGGATCTAGTTATGGCCTTCAAGGAAGGGACAGCTGGCGAGTTGTTTCATACTGGTTGACATGAGCAGAATGATCGTAAAATCCATGTGCTTGAGGAGTTGAAACATTTTCAGAGGATTTTGAACAGGGCAATACGATGAGGACATCTACAACTCGACCAATGGACAGGGTCAACCATGGCGACGCCCGAGCTTCTGAGGCCATGAAGGATTACTTGGAAGAAGAGCGCCGAAGAATTGCAGAAGCCGAGGCCCCCCGTTTCGACAGGGATGCCAGGGGAGCTGAAGCTACTAGTTTTTCATAGAAAATGATTCGTCAACTGGTTCGTTGTGATACATGATGGTTACTTGTAGGGGATAGGAGCCAGCAATCGGGAATTTACAGGGCTAATGATGGATGATGGTTGACATTAGGGGATAACGACCAACAATAGAGAATGGCCATGGTTGATGCTGAATGATACCGGGCAACGATTGATCAACTTGTTGTAAACCCGTGGTTCCAAGGGATTCCCTTGCGAAACAGCAGCACAAAAATCCCTTAGACCTAACTTAGACTCATGACACCAAAATGGTCGAAATCTTGGAGATCAAGCAGTTAGGAAGTACTCTGGATATAGCAGTTAGGAAGTACCATTGTTTTCCCTTGTTTTGTTGGTGGAAATCCCCCATGAGTTGGTTGATCAATATTGACCCATAGCCATATGTCAGGAGAGATGTGCTGCGAGTGATTCCTGTCATGGCAAGCTCACCCCACTGCTCAGCCCACATGTCCCCCTTGGTTCAGAGCCCGCCAGCCGTGAGGTAAGCAGCTTTCGTCCGTTCCGTGCGCCCTGTTCTAGGTGAGAGCCATAAAGTCATAGAACCAGATGTTTAGGATAAGTTGGATGTACAGCCGTGGATAAACAAAGTATCAGCTTATATACTGGTTGGCGGGTTTTCAACTTGTTCATTTTCCCTGGCAATTATTGACACATGGTTGGTGGCTCCAGACCCCTCAAAACGAGCATTTTTGCACACGCAGTTCTGCATGGCACAGCGCGTTTATGTGCATAGCACGTTTATGTGCATTTTACCACACTGCGCGCAGGGTTTCGTAGACGTCGTTGTCACGCATCGTGGTCACGTTCATACTTCTGTGTTCATGCACCATGTCTGACGTTCTTCAGGTTCTTGCGCGCTTCACAACATCTTTCTTCGGTGTGGGTTTGGGTCTGGGGGATGGGGTTGGGTGGGGCATGTTGACGTTCGTTTTGACGCATCATGGTCACGTTCATACCTCTGTGTTCATCCCTTCGGAGAACAAACCTGTTGGGACGCTCCCATCCTATCAGCATGCATGTAGATATGCTGTACGGCAGGTTCGTATCCCAGAAGCCTGGCTTGCTGCAAGCGTTCCGTGCCTTGCGAATCTGCAGAGAAGCCAGATGTGGACAGATGGGTGCGAACCCAAAAGCCTTCCTCAAAATTGAGGATGACAACGCATGGCTCTGGCACAGAGACAAAATCAAGACAGGCGCTCGTTTTGAGGGGTCCGGAGCGTGGTTGGTTGACAAGCATGATTTTCATGGGTGTGGTTCAACCACCAACCAGCTAATGTTTAGCGTCTCTTGGAAGAAGATGGATTGACCATATCAATTCATTCAAGGTATCAGCAAGTCAAAGCTGCAGCCTGCAGGCTGCACTATCAAACGCCAGAAGGATAGCACTACAGGCGGGATCCCATCGTGGCACGTTTGGAAAGATCAGGGGCTTGCACCACCACACAGATGATATGGTTATGGAAACCCATCTTTTATAGGGGGTTCTAGTTCTAATAATCAATAACAGAGGTTCATGAGGGACCATCACCCAACCAGAATGGTTGAACAACTACTATATATATGGTGACCTCAAGCCATAGGGAGCCCCCAAAAGATGGATGTTTTATTCCTAGAAATAATGAAGCAACTGGATGGTTTGGGCAGGTCACCTATTTTGAGAAATACCCAGTCATGAACGAGGGTACTTCCAGTGGACGGAAGGCTCCATGAGGGCGCCCCAGTGATGAGCAAGGCGATTTCGTGATGGGCAATAACTGGCTGAAAAATCGTAGTTGTTGCATGATGAATAGCGTGTAACAACAGTCATGCACCATCCATGATGAATGATGGTCCCGGATCCCTATGTATGTAACCATGGAATTTGTAAACAGTTCTGTAATCCTGGATCCTTGGGATTTTCATGATCTTTCAACAACCAGAATTCTTGCTGGTGCTTCTCAGCGTCTTGATATGGTCTTCCAACTGGTTACTTCAAAACAGGGTCGTGGCTGACATTCTGTCAGCGGTTGCCGGAATCGACAGTGGGGCATCCATGATAGGCACAGATTGGCCTTGGTAAATTGCCAGCTATCTACTACCCCCTACTATTAGTGCTGGAAGTCGCCTCGATGTGTTGTAGATCCACTCCTGACTTGGGGGAAACATGTTAGGGAAGTCACGTCGACTTGCGTTCAGCTTGGGGAACAGAAGTGTCATAATCATGATTCCATGCGAAATGTAAATTAGATATAGTTATTCCCGTGGTGTTTGCTGATGGCTAGAATGTATAGTTTTGGTCAACTTAGTCAACATATTGCTGCGTTCAGCTTGGCGAACCACGACTGTCATGACAATTTTCTATGTGTCAGTCAGATCATTTGTTTATGGCTATAACCTTGGTTCCATTGTGTTTCATGTCATGTTTGATTCACTTGACTGTTGTAGATTGTTATGCCATTCTTGTTTGCCAACCATGGCTCATCACTCTGCCTGGCGCGGATCAGCGGCAAGAGCATTCAGAGGGTATAAGTAGGGACAGTTTAGCTATGGCTAGGTTTTTCTAGGTTCCATTATACGCTACGCGAGGATGTCAATGCTGAAAGTCGCATTGATCGGCTGTACTTTCCATAGCATGTTTTGATCTCGCCCCCCATCTCGCCCCAGATCTCGCCCTGGATGCCATTGGCGTGCCATTGTGTTTGGTCAACGAAACCTGCAAAGATGTCCTTTGGGCAAGAGAGCTGTCAATCATTAAGCGTTCCATGGTGTTTTGCCGACAAAACCTGATCAGATTCCTTAAGTTTTAATGAGCTACGCGATGCTTTCCCCATAGGCAACTCGAAAGTTGAGGTGACTTCTTTTGATGGATGACCTATCATGTAACAAAATAATGCGGCGTTTCATTGGTGAAAAAAGTTGAGGTGACTTTCCGGAACCATTGATGTATGGAGTTCCATGCGGGAAAGACATTCCCACCCAAAGTTGATGTAACTTCCAGCGTTAGCAGTAGTAGTCAGTCATCGGCCTGGTACTCAAACACGGCTGATTGGAATATTGCCATTCCCAAACGATAATTGACTTAGAAACGTCCGATTTTTGTATCCATTGCTGCGTCAATTCACCCGAGGGTAGCCATAATCCATCAACAACTCATTTATCAAGCATCAGCAATCATCACTAATCATCAGTAGCCAAGAGAATGGTGGTATGTTCTAACCATCATCAACCATCAGTGACCATGATTGACCATCATTGTATAACCATCATTGACCATCATGAACCATCAGCCACCATCATTAGTTGTCCTAACCTTCAGCATCACTAGGCCTTGGTGTTTGCCAGCTGGACCTACAGCTGGTTCGCAGGTGCAGCTCCGAGAACGCCAACGAGAAGAGGAGGCTATGATGGGGGGTTACCGAGCGCCATGATGGATGATGGGTAGATCATCATGGATTCTAATGGATGATTACCTGGATGATTATCTGCATAGTCATCATGGTAGAGGTAGATTATTTGGATGATTATGCAGATAATCAAGGCATCGTTCTAATGGCTCATAGCTCTTAAATGATGGTCAATCGCTGGTTGATGGTGATGATGGTGATGATGGTGATGATGGTGATGATGTCATGGTGCGTGGCGAATGGGCACAGAATGGTTGATTATAATCCTAAACACTCGTTTTTTAATGGATTTTATGCACTTGACTTGCTTGGAATCGTCCAAGTGTTTAGGGATACATTTTTTTGGGGGATACAATTTTGCTTACAATTCTCAGTGTTTAGGGATACAATTGTGTTGTTATGCCAATTTGATCATGGGCGATTCCTCGCTCAACTCTACTGCTTGGTGAGTTGTGTTGCCCGTTGAGATGAAGCTGGCTCGCCGTTTGTTTTTTCTTGAGTATGTATGGTTTACGTGTGGTTCAGAGCGAATTTGCAGAAGGTTGCTACTTGGATACTGGTTAATTAATTATGTTAATGGTGTTTCTGGGAGATCATCATCAAGCATGGTACATCCGGTTTCCCACGGTGATTTTTTCATCAAGTTGCTTGGCCTCAAAAAAAGTACATCAGTCCTTCTTGTGATGAAGCAGGTATTGTTTCAATGTGTTATTTTAGTATCGGCCTGTGTTCCCGTGCAGGAGGCAAGATTGGATGGGTACCGCAGAAGAGAAGAAGAGGCAAGCGGAAAGCAGCACAATTCGAACTCGGGAATCTGCAGACCGAACTGTTTATCCCTTCAAAGTCATCGCAACCCTTACAAAACCATTCTGTTCTTGTGGTGATTTTGTAGATACGCTTCCGGCTTCTATGTTTTGGGGCTCAGTTGATCGGTTCGAAGGCAGCACAAAAAGAAGCAAGAAGGGCTACGGAAGAGGAAGCCAGAGCAGCGGGACTTAGAAGCTGGTCAAGGAGATGTTTGATGATATGATGGTGATGGTTGCTGATGGTCAATGTGATTGTGAATCATGCTTCATTATGATTAATTATTGATGGTTGACGCAGATTCGCAGCGCCTGAGTGGGTGCTTGTTAAGCTATTGGCTGGTCTTTTTGGTGGGAATTGCTTGACCAACCACGCCTGATGCCATACTGGCAAGAGTGTTGGAAGATTCAGACCGAAGGAGCAGCTGGGTCCTCCGTCATCCTTGCTGGTTGGTGGTTTCAGACACTTTTACGTTTGCCCTATATTAACAAATGGTGGTTTCATAAAACAGGGAGCCCCAAACAAATGGTTGGTTGATATCAATGGTTAATACAAGGGATGTTTTTTTGGCGGGTACCCCTGTTTTGAGAAACCATATGGGCCATATGGGTGTTTCTCAAATTAAGAGACCCCCCAAATCATCCATTAATAGTCGTTTTCAGCAGTAAACCAACCATTTTTGGGGGTCCCATATTTTGAGAAACTACATTACCAAGGGATCCAACTGGTTGGTTGGTTGACTCACGTTTTTTTGCAGGGGTTCAACCACCAAGCAGTCCTTGATACGTCCCCACTTGACGGTTGCAACATGGTGCAACCTTTCAGAAAGTCCTTCGTGAGAGGCCGGCTCCAGCTTGGACGGACACCATCGATTTGGTGTCTCCATTTGCCCGTTAATGCCCGTTAGCTTTACCAGCACAGCTGGTTTACCACCTAGCTGGTGAATGGTTCATAACAGGGGATATCAACCAACAATAGTTGTGGATATACAAACCATATGGCTGAAAGGTAGCAGCCCCATGAAAGCACTTGTACTTGAAAGCCCTGTATAGTTGTTTCTCAAAATGGCTCTATAGAGTATTATATATAGTTATTCAATCACCAGCAAGAATGCTTAACAACTAGTATATTGCTTTTTTCAAAATTGGGAACCCCCCAAATGGAGGTTTTAGTACTAAAACGTATTTTGATTGGAAGATTTAGGGATGGCACCTTTTTTTAAACACCGCAATATGTTACAGTTTAAAAGCCTGATAAAAGATGGTGATGAATCACCGTTCGCGGATGGCCATCCACCCATTGATGGACGTTACAACCCTCATCACGTGATCAATCCAACGGTCGTTGGTGACTGAACAGGGTCCCCGAATTAGTGACATTGATGTTCATTCCAGTGTTAGATCATGGAGGGGTTGGAGTCTGGAGGATCCCAAAAGTTTTATCTTTTGTTTGAGATGGAGGATGGATTTTCTGAATCCCTATTCCTTTTGTAGGGTTTCTGAAATTTGTTTGACAGGCTCGGATGAAAGTGGAGCGCGCGCGATTTGCAGAGGAGATTGTTCATGAGGGACTGGGGTCAAGGTGATTCACAAAGTCTGATGGATAGATTCTAGCAACCTCACCAGATTCACAAGAGGTGGATCCAGATTGATATGGCTGTGGGTCAAGGGCCCTTGTGCCCCTGTTTGTTCACATCCATACCCACTTGGTGTATCCCCTATTCTTGTTGCCCCATGTTTCCTATTATCAGCCATTAACCATTGTTATGATATATATAACCATTGTTATTTAACCATGCATTGTTAGTTCTGAGATAAATCGCTGGTGATCTCCAACAGTTCCGCAAGGAGGCTGCACGAACAGCTTCAGAAGAGGCCCCCAGCTGTTGTGAGGCGGCAGTGATCACACGGTTCGGCCGTGAACCGTTGGCTTCGATCACTTGAGCGTCGTCTTTTTTGGGATCGAGGAATTTAAACTACGAGGAACTCATCATCCTTGTAATCAGTCACTTTTTTTGCCGCGAACTCATGAGCCTGGTTACTGATGGAGAAACAACGATCATGACCTCCACTTGGCTCGGTCCGGCAGGCTGAGCTTCTAAAGTTTGCAGGAAAATCATTTCAGCTTGTTGATAGTAGTGAGCAACACTGGGAATACTGATGCTACTACTGATCATGGATGGGAATGGCTGGTAATAGAGGTCTACAGCTAGAAAAAACTAGCAGTCACCAACAAAAATTGCTGATTGTCGGGGGCATTTGCCACATGTGGGTATGAGGGACTGTTCTTCTAAGGCATAAGCGGCATGGGTTTCCAAAGTCAGTGCGTTGATGCTATCCCTACTTGGATGTGCAGCTGCCAGCTGCATTTTGAAATCTTTAATGAACCCATTATAGCTAAACTGATAGTGGCTACAGCCATTGCCAGTGACGATTCTACGTGGCGATGCACATCTGAGCATGACGAGAAAGAGAATAGCTCAGTTTCAAACAATATTTTTGTTAAACAAAAATTGACCAATTTCTTGGGAGGGAAGAGGTTTGAGGCATTGGGCGTGCACAGGCGCAAGAACTGGAAGAGCGCAGAAGAGAGGAAGAGGAGGCTGACCCAGCTCACCGTTTTAGATTAGGTGATTTCTTTGGGGGATAGATTGCATATGGCTATGGGTCAATATCAATCAACCAGCTAATGGGGGACAATCACAAACAATAAAGGGAAAACGATGGTTAATGATGGGGAAGCAGGGGTATAGACCCATAGCAATATCAAAGTCATCAGTTTTGGGCTAGAAGTTCTACCCAGAAGACACGATCTGCGGATAAAACATTTCACGAACTCATACTCGAATGTTATCAAAGATGGCGCAGAAGTAGTTATAATGTAGACATCGCTTTATAGATATATCATATATCCCCTTATGAGTCTTTGCATATATATATATATATGTATACTATACCGCGTATGTTCATGATTTGGTTCTGAAGAATTGTAGGCATTCCTCAACCGACATGATTATCCCTAAGCTTTGAGGTAGTTGTTTTCTTCTAGTCGTGGCAGTGGTATTCATGAGGGAACTAGAGGTAGTTTTTTCGACTGCGGGTTTTAAAGCATATTTTAAACAGGCAACAAATATCTTGTTTGGGCATTGATTTTGTTTGCAAGTATGTTGATTTCCTTCTATTCTGTTGCATGCTTGCCTTTTCAAGTTTGCCTGTGTAGGCGCGGTTTGAAGAAGAGCGGAGAAAATTGGAAGAGGCGGAGGCGGGTCAGTCTTGCCAGAACCAGATCCGGTCGTCATCAATTAGAATAGAAAAACGAATTGCTCGTTGAACATAGATTAACTATTGATTGCTTGTAGATTCGTTTATAGATTATAAATCTCAAAAAACAGCAACTGCAAAGTACGTGGCCTGAGTCGATTGCGGCCAGCATATGTTCAACTGAGCCGGACTCAAATCCAACCATGATAAAGACCCTGAGTCACTGGTCGCAATGATTGTCGCTGGTTCCAGATACTTCTATGAAACAGCCATCTCGCTGGTGGTTTTTAACATGTTTTGGAGGCCTATTTGTCATAAGGGTTGAAACCACCAACCCTTGTCATAGCAATACAGCACAGGAAAGGCGCTTGAGAGCAGTGGATCAAGGATGACACCGCAACTGCTGGCTGGTCATTGCCTTCCACAAGCTCCACGTTGCTTCATCAGAATCCATTCCTTTACTAACCGAACAGTACAACCGATCTGGAGGTGTTGGAAATTCTTCGAGTCATGCGCTATCTGAAGATCCGTAGCAAATCACCGCTGGTTCTGCCAGTGGTGATTTGCCATCAAAGATGGCTGGTGAAACCATGCAGGCACGGCTCGAAGAAGAGCGGAAAAAGTTAAAGGAGGAGCAGGAAGAGGCGTATCTCCTGGGGCCGTGGCTCTTCCGTGATGGGTTTTGACATGTTTCAACATGTTTCAACAGGGGTAAAGTGCATGTAAAGTAGACATAATGAGGGCAGGTTGCTGTGACTGATCCTGACCTGAAAACCAACGAACAGTCGGCTTGCTCGAGTCTTGTGGCGAAGTGAGAACGGTGCCGGTATTGGAAGGCACGAGAAGAGAGAATAAGAGCCAAGGAAGAGGCCACTGCTGGCAGGGGATGAAGGACTACGAGCTCATGAGGCTGTAGCAATTAGCCGACAACATGCTAATTGGGCTGTTAGCTGGAGCCGTTTCTTTCTGAGAGACCTGAGAGACCTGAAAGATTTTGGAAGTGTGGGCAAGTAGAAAGCGGAGTAATTAGTATTGGAACCAGCTGCAATGCTAACATGTTCACTAAATCGTTTGCGTTTGAAGGCGGCACAAAAAGAAGAAAGAAGAGCTGCGGAAGAGGTGAATGCATGCGATCATCGCGGCATTCAAATCATCTTGGATCTACTGACACTGATCCAAGACGATTTAAGTGTGTGCTGTTTTGGGTTGACTAGCACCCGTGGGATCACGCCTCAGTATTTATGAAACTCTAGGACCGTCTAGGTTTGCTGATTGATCAAAGTGTACTGTATTATGACTTTGTGATTCAGGCATTCCCAGGAAAATAGAACTTTTTGATTGAAGAAACTTGCAAGTTGTCCTGTTTGCAAGCTATTCTTTTCTGCCTTTCATGCCTGGGCTCATTGCGTAGACGCCACGCAGGCGCGATGTGAAGAGCAAAGAAAGTGGGAAGAGGAGGAGGTCGGACACAGATCAGAACGCGATGAAGTTCAGTTTTGCCAAACACAAAAGTGAAGAGTATGATCTGCAATGCTGATTTTCACACGTTTTTGGTCTTTTGCTTTGCTAGCCCCTACATGCCTGCATGAAGTGAGGGATATTGTAGCGGCTGATGCTGCTTCAGAAGGAGAGAGATAGTTGGCTTGAGTTGGTGAGTGAGCGCACGTGCTGTGTGTTTAAAGGCCGCGCAAGACGAAGCAAGAAGAGCCGCAGAACAGGTGACTGCTGAGATCCGGCGCTGATGTATTTGCTATTTTGGGGCCTTGGCAATTTATTTTGATGAGTTGAAATGTTTCTAGTGAAACAAATGCTAATAGAGCAAACACACACTTGGGACATCTTGTGACAAGGTAGACGAAATCAGAGCTCCTGATGGTTTCAGGTGTTTAATCGCATGTTTCACCAGATTCCATCTACACTTGTGTTGATGGCCATCAGTCTTGTTTTGATGGCATCACTCGTTTGTATGAGGTGATCAGCGCTCATATCATCATGTTTTGCCGTTGACGTCGCCTCCATGCAGGCACGGCTTGAAGAAGAGCGGCGAAAAATGGAAGAGGAGGAGGTCCGGCGGCTTCAGAACAGTAAGAGACGACTGGCTCGCACTTTTTTGCGCGTCACAGCAAGAGTTCTGAGATATTTGTGGTGGTCTGCACTGTGGACAGGTAGAATGTGGAGTAGCTATTTGTTGCCAGCACGAGCCAGCTTCATGGTAAGTATATGTAAGTATTGATTTATTATGTTTTGATTCAACATCCATACTAACTCGGCTAGAGTCCCATCTTGAATCCTTTGCGTTTGAAGGCAGCACGAGAAACAGAAAGAAGAGCTGAAGAGGTGGCTGGTGGAAACCATGGCCAAGATCAAAGGTATTTGCTGTCAGCAATGACTGGCTGGTGGTTTGAAACATGTTTTATTTTCCCTAGTAGTTGTTAAATAACAATTGGTTGGTTGACTAATATTTTTCAGAGGGGCTGAAATCACCAACCAAATAAGAGATGAAAGTGCATCAGATATTTCATGCAAGATATTTCATGCAAGACCATGTTTGCCAGCATTTTAGTGACTTGGAGTATTGATCCAGGCAGTAGAACATGTTGACTGAACAGTTGAACAGCTTGCAAGTTGTCTTGCAAGGTGTTTGTTCCGCCTTTTGTGCATGGGCTCATTGCCTATATAACATGTAGGCACGACTTGAAGAAGAGCGGAGAAAGTGGGAAGAGGAGGAGGCTGGGCATAAACGAGAAGAATACGATAAACGAAAGTCCCATTTTGCCAGACTGAAAGCTGAAGTGTATGCATGTGTAAAGCTGGTTTTGACATGGTTGGGATGATTTGGAAAGCTTCTTCTGAGATGCTTGGATTGTGGGCAGGCAGCAGTTGAAGTAGATATGCGGTGTGAGTCGGTGGGAAGCCTGTGCGTGTCGCTTTGCTAGCTGCGACCAAATGCCAGAGATGTTGCCACTGGGGACTGTTTTTGTGCTGAAAGGAAAGGGTTGGTGGGCTTGAGTCGGTGAGTGAGCTTTGACTGCTGTTTGTTTGGAGGCATTGCGAGAAGAAGCAAGAAGAGCCGCAGAACAGGTGACTGCTAGCAGTGATCGGGAGCTGACACATATTTTCTGTTTTTTGGGGTCCAGTCCGGGCTTTTGATTTTAATGAAATTGAGATGCTTCTAGCAAAACAACTGCTGATAGATTTGAGCAAGCACACACCTGTGGACATCTTGGGGCAGGGAAGACAAAACCAGAGCTCCGGATGCTTTCAGGTGAAGTGTTTTTATAGGTGTTCACCCGATCACATGTTCATTTACATGATTCTACATGTGCAGGTTGTAGTACCAGTACTGCAATTGTTTCAGAAGAGCCCTGCTTGTGTTGTTTCCGGGTCTCAAGCGGTTTTATGTCATCGTCACTGCTTTTTCTTTGCCCTGCCTTTTGGGTTTGGATAGCTTTAGCTTCGTTCTTGACCCTCCATGCAGGCGCGACTTGAAGAAGAACGGCGAAAAATGGAAGAGGAGGAGGTCGCAGGGATGTGTAGAAGTTCAGACCAGCAAGACACAGCTGAGCACAATTTTGCCTTGTGGACAGTTAGAGGGGCCGGGGTAGGTATGTGGGACAAGTTTCAAGACAAGTATTGGCTTCTCATGATTTAGCGCAGCTTTCATGCTATCACTGGGCTAGAGTTCCATCTTAGATCGCTTTCTTTTGAAGGCAGCCCGAGAAATAGAAAGAAGAGCTGCAGAAGAGGTGGCTGGAACGATGAAGATTGAAGCAATCTATTGTCAGCGATCCAAAATGAAAGTGCCTCATGACTCATGACTATGTTTCAAGATGTTTCAGGTATTCCGTTCAAGGTTTTCAAACTTGTGTTGAGAGCATCTTAGTGACTTCGAGATACTCAGAGTATTCATGAAGGCGGCTGAAGGCAATAGAACACGTTGATTCAACAGTTGAACACCTGTTTGTTTGCAAATTGTCTTGCAAGTTTATAGGGACGACTTGAAGAAGAGCGGAGAAAGTGGGAAGAGAAGGAGGCTGGGCATAAACCCGAAAAATACGATAAAAGAAAGTCCCATTTTGCCAGACTTAAAGCTGAAGTGTATGCATGTATAAAGCTGGTTTGGCATGGTTGGGATGATTTGGAAAGCTTCTTCTGAGATGCTTGGATTGTGGGCAGGCAGCAGGTGAAGTAGATACGATGTGAGTTGGTGTGAAGCTTGCGTGCGTTGCTTTGCTAGCTGCGACTAAATGCCAGAGATGATGCCACTGGGGACTGCTCTTCTGCTGAAAGGAAAGGGTTGGCGGGCTTGAGTTGGTGAGTGAGCTTTGACTGCTCTTTGTTTGGAGGCATTGCGAGAAGAAGCAAGAACAGCCGCGGAACAGGTGACTGCTAGCAGTGATCGGGAGCTGACACATATTTTCTGTTTTTCGGGGTCCAGTCCGGGCTTTTGATTTTGGTGAAAATGCTTCTAGCAAAACAACTGCTGATAGATTTGAGCAAGCACACACCTGTGGACATCTTGGGGCAGGGAAGACAAAACCAGAGCTCCGGATGCTTTCAGGTGAAGTGTTTTTATAGGTGTTCGCCCGATCACATGTTCATCTACGTGATTCTACATATGCAGATTGTAGTACCAGTACTGCAATTGCTTCAGAAGAGCCCTGCTTGTGTTGTTTCCGGGTCTCAAGCTCTTTTATGTCATCATCACTGCTTTTTCTTTGCCCTGCCTCTTGGGTTTGGATAGCTTTAGCTTCGTTCTCGACCCTCCATGCAGGCGCGACTTGAAGAAGAACGGCGAAAAATGGAAGAGGAGGAGGTCGCAGGGATGTGTAGGGGTTCAGAACAGCAAGACACAGCTGAGCACAATTTTGCCTTGTGGACAGGTCGAGTGCGGGGTGGGTATGTGGAACCAGCTTCATGACAAGTATTGGTCTCTCATGATTTAGCGCAGCATTCATGCTATAACTGGGCCAGAGATCCATTTTGAATCGCTTTCTTTTGAAGGCAGCCCGAGAAATAGAAAGAAGAGCTGCAGAAGAGGTGGCTGAAACGATGCAGATTGAAGCAATCTATTGTCAGCGATCCAAAATGAAAGTGCCTCATGACCCTGTTTCAAGATGTTTGAGGTATTCCGTTCAAGGTTTTCAAACTTGTGTTGAGAGCATCTTAGTGACTTCGAGATACTCAGAGTATTCATGAAGGCGGCTGGAGGCAATAGAACACGTTGATTGAACAGTTGAACACCTGTTTGTTTGCAAATTGTCTTGCAAGTTTATAGGCACGACTTGAAGAAGAGCGGAGAAAGTGGGAAGAGGAGGAGGCTGGGCATGAACCAGAAAAATACGATAAACGAAAGTCCCATTTTGCCAGACTGAAAGCTGAAGTGTATGCATGTGTAAAGCTGGTTTTGACATTGTTGGGATGATTTGGAAAGCTTCTTCTGAGATGCTTGGATTGAGGGCAGGCAGCAGTTGAAGTAGATATGCGGTGTGAGTCGGTGTGAAGCTTGCGTGCGTTCTTTGCTAGCCTCGACTAAATGCCACAGATGATGCCACTGGGGACTGCTCTTGTGCTGAAAGGAAGGGGTTGACCTGCTGGAGACAGTGAGTGAGCTTTGACTGCTGTTTGTTTGGAGGCCTTGCGAGAAGAAGCAAGAAGAGCCGCAGAACAGGTGACTGCTAGCAGTGATCGGGAGCAGACACATATTTTCTGTTTTTCGGGGTCCGGTCCGGGCTTTTGATTTTGGTGAAAATGTTTTTACAGAAACAATTGCTGATAGATTGGAGCAAGCACACACCTGTGGACATCTTGGGGCAGGGAAGACAAAACCAGAGCTCCTGATGGTTTCCGGTCAAGTGTTTTTATAGGTGTTCACCCGATCACATGTTCATTTACATGATTCTACATGTGCAGGTTGTAGTACCAGTACTGCAATTGTTTCAGAAGAGCCCTGCTTGTGTTGTTTCTGGGTCTCAAGCGGTTTTATGTCATCATCACTGCTTTTTCTTTGCCCTGCCTTTTGGGTTTGGATAGCTTTAGCTTCGTTCTTGACCCTCCATGCAGGCGCGACTTGAAGAAGAACGGCGAAAAATGGAAGAGGAGGAGGTCGCAGGGATGTGTAGAAGTTCAGAACAGCAAGACACAGCTGAGCACAATTTTGCCTTGTGGACAGGTAGAGGGGCCGGGGTAGGTATGTGGGACCAGCCCCATGACAAGTATTGGCTTCTCATGATTTAGCGCAGTATTCATGCTATAACTGGGCCAGAGATCCATTTTGAATCGCTTTCTTTTGAAGGCAGCCCGAGAAATAGAAAGAAGAGCTGCAGAAGAGGTGGCTGGAAAGATGAAGATCGAAGCAACGTATTGTCAGCGATCCAAAATGAAAGTGCCTCATGACTTTGTTTCAGGATGTCTCAGTTATTCCGTTCAAGGTTTTCAAACTTGTGTTGAGAGCATCTTAGTGACTTCGAGATACTCAGAGTATTCATGAAGGCGGCTGAAGGCAATAGAACACGTTGATTGCACAGTTGAACACCTGTTTGTTTCCAAGTTGTTTTGTAAGTTTATAGGCACGACTTGAAGAAGAGCGGAGAAAGTGGGAAGAGGCGGAGGCTGGGCATGAACCAGAAAAATACGATAAACGAAAGTCCCATTTTGCCAGACTGAAAGCTGAAGCGTATGCATGTATAAAGCTGGTTTTGCATGGTTGGGATGATTTGGAAAGCTTCTTCTGAGATGCTTGGATTGAGGGCAGGCAGCAGGTGAAGTAGATATGCGGTGTGAGTTGGTGTGACGCTTGCGTGCGTTCTTTGCTAGCCTCGACTAAATGCCACGGATGATGCCACTGGGGACTGCTCTTGTGCTGAAAGGAAGGGGTTGACCTGCTGGAGACAGTGAGTGAGCTTTGACTGCTGTTTGTTTGGAGGAATTGCGAGAAGAAGCAAGAAGAGCCGCAGAACAGGTGACTGCTAGCAGTGATCGGGAGCTGACACATATTTTCTGTTTTTCGGGGTCCGGTCCGGGCTTTTGATTTTAATGAAATTGAGATGCTTCTAGCAAAACACCTGCTGATAGATTTGAGCAGCACACACCTGTGGACATCTTGGGGCAGGGAAGACACAACTAGAGCTCCTGATGTTTTCAGGTCAGGTGTTTTTATACGCGTTCACCCGATCACATGTTCATTTACATGATTCTACATGCGCAGGTTGTAGTACCAGTACTGCAATTGTTTCAGAAGAGCCCTGCTTGTGTTGTTTCTGGGTCTCAAGCGGTTTTATGTCATCGTCACTGCGTTTTTCTTTGCCCTGCCTTTTGGGTTTGGATAGCTTCAGCTTCGTTCTTGACCCTCCATGCAGGCGCGACTTGAAGAAGAACGGCGAAAAATGGAAGAGGAGGAGGTCGCAGGGATGTGTAGAAGTTCAGAACAGCAAGACACAGCTGAGCACAATTTTGCCTTGTGGACAGGTAGAGGGGTCGGGGTAGGTATGTGGGACAAGCTTCATGACAAGTATTGGCTTCTCATGATTTGAGTAGCATTCACGTTATGACTGGGCTAGAGTGCCATCTTAGATCGCTTTCTTTTGAAGGCAGCCCGAGAAATAGAAAGAAGAGCTGCAGAAGAGGTGGCTGGAACGATGAAGATCAAAGCAATGTATTGTCAGCGATCCAAAATGAAAGTGCCTCATGACTTTGTTTCAAGATGTTTCAGGTATTCCGATCAAGGTTTTCAAACTTGTGTTGAAAGCATCTTGGTGACTTCGAGATACTCAGAGTATTCATGAAGGCAGTTGAAGGCAGTAGAACACGTTGATTGAACAGTTGAACACCTGTTTGTTTGCAAATTGTCTTGCAAATTTATAGGCACGACTTGAAGAAGAGCGGAGAAAGTGGGAAGAGGAGGAGGCTGGGCATGAACGAGAAGAATACGATAAAAGAAAGTCCCATTTTGCCAGACTGAAAGCTGAAGCGTATGCATGTGTAAAGCTGGTTTGGCATGGTTGGGATGATTTGGAAAGCTTCTTCTGAGATGCTTGGATTGAGGGCAGGCAGCAGTTGAAGTAGATATGCGGTGTGAGTCGGTGTGAAGCCTGTGCGTGTTGCTTTTCTAGCCTCGACTAAATGCCACAGATGATGCCACTGGGGACTGCTCTTGTGCTGAAAGGAAGGGGTTGACCTGCTGGAGACAGTGAGTGAGCTTTGACTGCTGTTTGTTTGGAGGCATTGCGAGAAGAAACAAGAAGAGCCGCAGAACAGGTGACTGCTAGCAGTGATCGGGAGCTGACACATATTTTCTGTTTTTCGGGGTCCAGTCCGGGCTTTTGATTTTAATGAAATTGAGATGCTTCGAGCAAAACAACTGCTGATAGATTTGAGCAAGCACACACCTGTGGACATCTTGGGGCAGGGAAGACAAAACCAGAGCTCCGGATGCTTTCAGGTGAAGTGTTTTTATAGGTGTTCACCCGATCACATGTTCATTTACATGATTCTACATGTGCAGGTTGTAGTACCAGTACTGCAATTGTTTCAGATGAGCCCCTGCTAGTGTTGTTTCCGGGTCTCAAGCGGTTTTATGTCATCATCACTCCTTTTCTTTGCCCTGCCTCTTGGGTTTGGATAGCTTCAGCTTCGTTCTCGACCCTCCATGCAGGCGCGACTTGAAGAAGAACGGCGAAAAATGGAAGAGGAGGAGGTCGCAGGGATGTGTAGAAGTTCAGAACAGCAAGACACAGCTGAGCACAATTTTGCCTTGTGGACAGGTAGAGGGGCCGGGGTAGGTATGTGGGACCAGCCCCATGACAAGTATTGGTCTCTCATGATTTAGCGCAGCATTCATGCTATAACTGGGCCAGAGATCCATTTTGAATCGCTTTCTTTTGAAGGCAGCCCGAGAAATAGAAAGAAGAGCTGCAGAAGAGGTGGCTGGAACGATGAAGATCGAAGCAACGTATTGTCAGCGATCCAAAATGAAAGTGCATCATGACTTTGTTTCAGGATGTCTCAGTTATTCCGTTCAAGGTGTTCAAACTTGTGTTGAAAGCATCCTGGTGACTTCGAGATACTCAGAGTATGAAGGCAGTTGAAGGCAATAGAACACGTTGATTGCACAGTTGAACACCTGTTTGTTTCCAAGTTGTTTTGTAAGTTTATAGGCACGACTTGAAGAAGAGCGGAGAAAGTGGGAAGAGGAGGAGGCTGGGCATGAACGAGAAGAATACGATAAAAGAAAGTCCCATTTTGCCAGACTGAAAGCTGAAGTGTATGCATGTATAAAGCTCGTTTTGCATGGCTGGGATGATTTGGAAAGCTTCTTCTGAGATGCTTGGATTGAGGGCAGGCAGCAGTTGAAGTAGATATGCGGTGTGAGTCGGTGTGAAGCTTGCGTGCGTCGCTTTGCTAGCTGCGACTAAATGCCACAGATGATGCCACTGGGGACTGCTCTTGTGCTGAAAGGAAGGGGTTGACCTGCTGGAGACAGTGAGTGAGCTTTGACTGCTGTTTGTTTGGAGGCCTTGCGAGAAGAAGCAAGAAGAGCCGCAGAACAGGTGACTGCTAGCAGTGATCGGGAGCAGACACATATTTTCTGTTTTTCGGGGTCCGGTCCGGGCTTTTGATTTTGGTGAAAATGTTTTTACAGAAACAATTGCTGATAGATTGGAGCAAGCACACACCTGTGGACATCTTGGGGCAGGGAAGACAAAACCAGAGCTCCTGATGGTTTCCGGTCAAGTGTTTTTATAGGTGTTCACCCGATCACATGTTCATTTACATGATTCTACATGTGCAGGTTGTAGTACCAGTACTGCAATTGTTTCAGAAGAGCCCTGCTTGTGTTGTTTCTGGGTCTCAAGCGGTTTTATGTCATCGTCACTGCGTTTTTCTTTGCCCTGCCTTTTGGGTTTGGATAGCTTTAGCTTCGTTCTTGACCCTCCATGCAGGCGCGACTTGAAGAAGAACGGCGAAAAATGGAAGAGGAGGAGGTCGCAGGGATGTGTAGAAGTTCAGAACAGCAAGACACAGCTGAGCACAATTTTGCCTTGTGGACAGGTAGAGGGGCCGGGGTAGGTATGTGGGACCAGCCCCATGACACAGAGTATTCATGAAGGCAGTTGAAGGCAGTAGAACACGTTGATTGAACAGTTGAACACCTGTTTGTTTGCAAATTGTCTTGCAAATTTATAGGCACGACTTGAAGAAGAGCGGAGAAAGTGGGAAGAGGAGGAGGCTGGGCATGAACCCGAAAAATACGATAAAGGAAAGTCCCATTTTGCCAGACTGAGAGCTGAAGTGTATGCATGTGTAAAGCTGGTTTGGCATGGTTGGGATGATTTGGAAAGCTTCTTCTGAGATGCTTGGATTGAGGGCAGACAGCAGTTGAAGTAGATATGCGGTGTGAGTCGGTGTGAAGCTTGCGTGCGTCGCTTTGCTAGCTGCGACTAAATGCCACAGATGATGCCACTGGGGACTGCTCTTGTGCTGAAAGGAAGGGGTTGACCTGCTGGAGACAGTGAGTGAGCTTTGACTGCTGTTTGTTTGGAGGCCTTGCGAGAAGAAGCAAGAAGAGCCGCAGAACAGGTGACTGCTAGCAGTGATCGGGAGC
>VSDK01003948.1:104466-142062 GCA_009767595.1 Symbiodinium kawagutii | reverse complement strand
GTGACTTCGAGATACTCAGAGTATTCATGAAGGCAGTTGAAGGCAGTAGAACACGTTGATTGAACAGTTGAACACCTGTTTGTTTGCAAATTGTCTTGCAAATTTATAGGCACGACTTGAAGAAGAGCGGAGAAAGTGGCAAGAGAAGGAGGCTGGGCATGAACCCGACAAATACGATAAAGGAAAGTCCCATTTTGCCAGACTGAAAGCTGAAGTGTATGCATGTATAAAGCTGGTTTGGCATGGTTGGGATGATTTGGAAAGCTTCTTCTGAGATGCTTGGATTGTGGGCAGGCAGCAGGTGAAGTAGATACGGTGTGAGTTGGTGTGAAGCTTGCGTGCGTTGCTTTGCTAGCTGCGACTAAGTGCCACAGATGATGCCACTGGGGACTGCTCTTGTGCTGAAAGGAAGGGGTTGACCTGCTGGAGACAGTGAGTGAGCTTTGACTGCTGTTTGTTTGGAGGCCTTGCGAGAAGAAGCAAGAAGAGCCGCGGAACAGGTGACTGCTAGCAGTGATCGGGAGCAGACACATATTTTCTGTTTTCGGGGTCCAGTCCGGGCTTTTGATTTTGATTATTCTTGAAATGCTGCTAGTGAAACAACTGAACTGCTGAGAGACTTGAGCAAGCACACGCTTGGGACATCTTTGGACCGGGTAGACAAGACAAGAGCTCCTGTCGTTTCAGGTGTTTATTTAGGATTTGTCACCAGAATTCATTTTCACTTGCGTGTGTGCGGATTTAGTGATTGTACGGCCACCAGAGTCGTTTTGACTCCATCAAGGCTCGGTTTGAGGAAGAACGGCGAAAAATGGAACAGGAGGAGGTCCGGCGTCAGAACCACAGGAACCGAGCAAGATTTTGCTAGTCTCAACCAGCTGCGTTGCTGGTATTGGCTTCCCATGTCTTGCGCATCCGTACCGGTTGGCTTGTCAGTGAAGGCAGCACGAGAAGAGCAAAGAAGAGCTGCAGCAGAGGCGCAAGTGATCAAAAGCTATTGAAAGCTGCATTTGTTGGACCTGATACACAAGCCTCTATGGTAACATGTGATACATTTTTATACATTTATAACCAATTTGTTAGGTGTTTGATTTGCTAAATAGTATCGGACAACAGTGGTTTGTCTTTGTAGTCTTTTCTTATTTGTAGACCTTGGTCCCCCTTTTTTGAGCACGCGTTTGGGGGCAGACATGCAGGTACGGCTTGTAGAAGAGAGGAGAAAGTGGGAAGAGGCAGAGGTCTGGCAGGGATGTGAAATTTTAGATACCAGAGCGTCTTGCGTTGCCAAACAATTCAGCTGAACTTGATCCTGTGCAAAGCTGGTTCTGACGTACTTGACTCTAATGTGTTGAATGGTTCTGCTGAGAAATGTGGGAACTTGAGGTCGCTACATGGATACAAAAATGTGTATTGCACTGCTAGGCGTGACTAAGTGAGCAAGACGATTTTGTTGTAAACTCATACTGTTTTCGCAAGAAAGCGATGGTGGCCTGGAGTTTTTAGTCAGTCAGTGAGCATTGAATGCTGTGTGCTCGAAGGCAGTACGAGAAGAAGCGAGGAGATCTGCAGAACAGGTCGCAGAGATCCAGAGATGTTGTGATCAAAACACGCTAGGGCGACCAAACCAGAATTTCTCATCGTTCCAGATGTTGGATGGCGTTCTTCACGACAGAGAAAACTGTTGTTCCCAATTCTTTGGGCGTGAAATCTGATGGCAATTAGTTGGTATTGTCGGTAAGTACCAAACAACATTATCATGATTTGTCATACCACGTTCTGTGTTCTTGTTTGCCCATTTGTCGAAAAAAGCTCCGTACAGGCGCGGCTTGAAGAAGAGAGGAGAAAGTGGGAACAGGAAGAGGTCGGGCTATGATAAGGAGGAGGTCCTTTATTGTCAAAGAATTCAGCTGAACTTCATTGAATTTTATGGTTTTCAAAACTGATCACACCTGGTTCTGACATGTTCTGAAATGTTTGTGTCTCATGCACGTATTTTTTTTCCATGCAATGTCCACGGGAAAGAGAGGATAGATTTCAGAATCTGTGAGTCAGCGCCCATGTGAATATGTGTGTGTGTGTGTGTTTGAAGGCAGCACGAGTCGAAGCAAGAAAAGCCGCAGAACAGGTGACTGGAAGCAGTGACCGAAAGCTGAAGATTTGTTGTGACATGGTTGTTTCTTTTGCTTGCAGTCACAGCTGATGCCTGGGTAAACGGTTGATGGATAGGTTTGATTCAAATCTCACTTGGGGCAGGGTGGACCAAAGCAGCTTTCTTCAGCGTTCCAGATGTCATCCTTCATCAATTCCATACAAAACTGTTGCCCCAGCTGGTCATTGTCAGATTTTTTCAGGAACCCATTGAATTTAGCTGCTAATATCGTCGTTCATCATGCTCTGTCCTGTACTTTTGCTTTTGGATGGCCTGTTGTTGACATAGACTCCATGCAGGCTCGGCTTGAAGAAGTAAGGAGAAAGTGGAAAGAGGAGGAGGCCTCGATGGAAGGGATCTTTTGATCTTAATCACGAGAGTCATAAAAAACAATTCACAAGAGTCGTCTAAGTCCAGACTGTCAAACACAGATCCAGAATTTATCATCTATAAAGTATATACTACTGATTTGTTTGGGTCTCATAATTTGTCAAATGTTCTCAAATGATCGGTGAAGTTTGTTCAGAGATGTTACAAATGGTTTTTGTATTGTTTTGTTAGGTTTTGACAGAGCGACTGAGGTAGTTTTCTAGCGACGAAGATGGGTCGATTTCAAGGTTTGTGATTCAGCGCACATGTGTTTTTGTGTTTTCAAAGGCAGCGCGAGTCGAAGCAAGAAGAGCTGCAGAACAGGTGACTGGAACCAGCGATGGAAGCTTTGAATCTGTCGTGAAAGGTGTTTTGCTTTTGCTGTCAGCCACAGTGAGACAGATTTTGATGTCAGTCTGCGCCAGTTCTATAGAAAAGTCATTTGATAGGTTATTGTTGTGTATGGTTGTGATATATTGTACTTGTAATCATGAATGATATAAATGGTCGCTGCTACTGATGTGCTTTCAACAAATAGCAACCGGCTTCCTCTGTCCTGTACTTTTGCTTTTGGATGGCCTGTTGTTGACATAGACTCCATGCAGGCTCGGCTTGAAGAAGTAAGGAGAAAGTGGAAAGAGGAGGAGGCCTCGATGGAAGGGATCTTTTGATCTTAATCACGAGAGTCGTAAAAAACAATTCACAAGAGTCGTCTAAGTCCAGACTGTCAAACACAGATCCAGAATTTATCATCTATAAAGTATATACTACTGATTTGTTTGGGTCTCATAATTTGTCAAATGTTCTCAAATGATCGGTGAAGTTGGTTCAGAGATGTTACAAATGGTTTTTGTATTGTTTTGTTAGGTTTTGACAGAGCGACTGAGGTAGTTTTCTAGCGACGAAGATGGGTCGATTTCAAGGTTTGTGATTCAGCGCACATGTGTTTTTGTGTTTTCAAAGGCAGCGCGAGTCGAAGCAAGAAGAGCTGCAGAACAGGTGACTGGAACCAGCGATGGAAGCTTAAAATCTGTTGTGAAAGGTTTGTTTCTTTTTGCTTGCAGTGAGAACGAGTTAGATTATTCATGGATAAGTTTGATTGAAACACACTTGGGGCAGGGTGAACCAAAGCAGATTTCTTGACCATTCTGAGTGTTGGATGCCAGCTTCTCCACATTCGGCACCAGACCGAATCGGAGGGCCCTTCTCAGTGTTGTTTTTTCCAGGCACCACCTGTTTTGAAGCACATTGCCATTCATCATATTCTGTCCTGTACTTTTGCCTTGGGATGGCTTGTTTTTGACGTAGACTCAATGCAGGCTCGGCTTGAAGAAGAGAGGAGAAAGTGGGAAAAGGAGGAGGTCTGGATACAAGGGATGTTTCATTTATTCATCAAAAGAGTCCTCTAAGTCCAGAATGTAAAAGGGCTCATCATCTCTATGTGACTGATCTGCTGGGGTCTCATGATCTGTCACATTAGTGGCTGGTTCTGTGACTTTATGAGTGTGGGAAAGTGGTTGGACCGCAGGTGAAGTAGACACATGAAGCAAATGGTTTTCGTATTGTTTTGCTAAGTTTTGACAGAGCGACTGAGATAGTTTTCTAGCTATGAAGAGGGGTGGATTTCAGGGTCTATGAGTCGGCGCACATGTGTGCGTGTGTGTTCGGAGGCAGCACGAGTCGAAGCAAGAAGAGCCGCAGAACAGGTGGCTGGAAGCAGCGATCGACACCTTAAGATCTGTTGTGAAATGATTGTTTCTTTTGTGGCAGTGAGAGCGGGTGAGATTATTCATGTGGAAAATGGATGAAAATGATTGAGAATGCTTGTTTCATGCCGCATTAGATGGTCAGTGTCAGTATCGGCTTTCGAGGACCAATTAATTTATCATCACTCATCATCCTTTGTCCTTTTGCTTTTTGATGGCTTGTCTTTGACATAGACTCTATACAGGCCCAGCTTGAAGAAGAGAGGAGAAAGTGGGAACAGGAAGAGGTCTGGATAGAAGGGATCTTTTAACCGCAAAACGACAGTAAATCCAGACCGTCGAACACAGATCCGGAGTTCACCATGCCATGTCTCAAGTTTTTGGCTGATTTGTTTGAGCCTCCTGATCAGTCATATGAAGTCAAATGATTTGTGATGTTGGTTCCAAGACATTTTAGCTTGTTGGCGGGTGAAATTGCAGCAGGTGAAGGAGATACATGGAGCAAAGGAATTTGAAATCACATGATACTCTAGCTACGAAGAAAGATGGATTTCAGAATCTGTGAGTCAGCGCGCATGTGAATATGTGTGTGTGTGTGTTCGAAGGCAGCACGAGTCGAAGCAAGAAGAGCCGCAGAACAGGTGGCTGGAAGCAGCGATCGACACCTTAAGATCTGTTGTGAAATGATTGTTTCTTTTGTGGCAGTGAGAGCGGGTGAGATTATTCATGTGGAAAATGGATGAAAATGATTGAGAATGCTTGTTTCATGCCGCATTAGATGGTCAGTGTCAGTATCGGCTTTCGAGGACCAATTAATTTATCATCACTCATCATCCTTTGTTTTGTACTTATAGTGGTTATCGGGCTCCCGGACGGTGGTCGCATTGAAGGGGAATTTTATGGTGACGATGTCAATGTAAAATTTGCTGCTCTTTGCTGATTTGGGATCGATCTAGCGGGTTCTACTGCATCTGAATCCAAGAATTGAACTATTTGAACTGTTTGGGGTTAAACTGTACTTTTGCATGCAAAAAAAACAGTAAAAAAAAAACTGTACTTTGAAAGGTTCAGGTGCAATGATTGTTTCTTTTGCTTGCAGCTAGTGAGATGATTCCTCGGGACAACCGTTCATGGTTATATAGTTACTTTGGTTTGATCAAAGTACCGAAATACACTTAGGGTCGGGTTGACCAAACATTTCAGATGCCATCCTTCAGCATTTCCATACAAAACTGCTCTGGAATACGTTTGCGTCTAGCATTCACTGCATCACAGGGTCATTGCCCGTGTTGTCTTCCAAGCGCCCACTTACTGTTTTATATCACTCATCGTACTCTTTCCCAGTCTTTTGCTGTTGGACGGCTTGTCGTTGACATAGACTTCATGCAGGCTCGACTTGAAGAAGAGAGAAGAAAGTGGAGAGAGGAAGAGGTTGGGCAGTGATCAGGAGAACATTATACAAGAAAGTCCAGTCCTGTTAAATACAGATCCGAAGTTCAGCATTGTTTTTGATGTGCGGTGGCTCTCAATTTCAAAGGTTGTCCCATAAGTTCGTACTTTGCGTAGACATCATGTGGAGTGGATGGATACCTTGAGCAAGGTGCGCTGCATTGACTTGTATGTTTTTGACTGAGCACCCAAACTGATTGATGAGTATGAACTTGATCCAAAATCCTTTGTTTGAAGGCAGCAAGAGAAGAGGCAAAAAGAATCGCCAAAGAGGTGACTGGAACCATGATCAAGAGCCAAGTGATCATGGCTGGAGCGTAGAATGCATAGTTTCAGGTTTAGTTGCTGGTCCTATTGGTATGTGCCGAAGATGGTGGGAAACTGATGAGGGCTGCAAAACTTGCACCCGGCAATTTGGAGCTACCAGGAGTGCTCTCACCAGATAGTACAGTAATAGACAACCTTCCATTTTTACTGTGCCATTAGTATCCATTTGTTATGGACAAACTACAGTAATGATTGCATTAATCTTGTCTCTTGAAAACGGATGTCAACTGGATGTCAACTGCCAGGCGCAGATCGAAGCGCGGAGGAAGGAGAAGGTCGGGTAAGGATCACAGCCTATCAATTGAGTTCAGCTTTGCAAAGCACAGTGCTGATGCTGTTGATTTGGAAAGTTGATTCATCATCATCATCATCATCATCATCATCATCATCATCATCATCATCATCAGCCATCTATTCTCACTGTGCTATGTCTTGCCCGATGGCATCACCACGTAGGCACTGGAAGAGCGCATTAAAATGACGGAGGTGGGACAGGGGCCATGGGCTATGGCAACGGTCACCTACAGAGGCCCCTCAGGGGTTGATAACCAGGGTAACAACAAGGGGAACCAACCAGGGTAGCCAGGGTAAATACTGCTGAATTGCTGAACATAACCAGGGCAACTACTGGACTAAAGGTAGACACAAGTGGCTTGTTAAAAAGCTTCAATGTCAACTTAAAACATCTTAAAACTACCACTGCGTACGGAATGTGGAGAAAAACTGGAACCACAGGGCGGACAAACTCACAGGCACACATAGGGCCGATTTTGCCATTTACATGGATCTAGAGTATTTTGGAGTTGTGTGAAGCCGGTGCTTGGATGGGCTCCCGGCAAGCAGCATAGGTCTACTTCCAGACCCGTTTCTGTTGCGCTGGGACAGGATAGATCGTGCTGGAATGAATTCCTGGATGCAAGATGATGCAAGTATTTGATGACTTCGATTTTGGATCATGCAAGGTATAGCAGTGCAGTTCCTGGTAATACTTTCATGAGGCAATTATAGATTCAGCTTGGAAATTATTTTCTGGAAACTAATTACTTGGAATACAGGAAAGACTTGTTTCTGCTTGGAAATTGTTTTGTGAGAGCGCAAACTCCATGCAGGCGCGACTTGAAGAAGAGCGGAGAAAGTGGGAAGATGAGGAGGTCGGAAATGGATCAAAATGCGATGAAGTACAGTACAGTTTTGCCAAACACGAAGTTGAATTTTATAAAGCTAAGTTTGACGTGTCTGGATGTCGTGATTTGTTGAGCTTCTTGTCAGATACATGGAGCAAAGGTTTTGCGCATTGAATGCTAGGTTCCACTGAGCAAGTGATAGGATACCAGTAACGACTTATGTTGTGCTGACAAGAGAGAGATGATGGAATTGAGAGTCGGTGAGTGAAAGCGCACACGCTGTGTGTGTGTGTGTGTTTGTGTTTGAAGGCATCACGAGAAGAAGCAAGAAGAGCTGCAGAACAGGTGACAGCAAGCGGTGATGGATGGATAATCAAGGTATGTTTGGTGTCTAGGCTAATGCTTGGATAATCAGTTCAAGAAAGGCAGACCTCATTAATAGATTCGTGGGAGACCAAACTCGAATTCCTGTTTATTTTTAATGTTTTAGTTGCCTGATTTCCTAAATTCTGCACATGAAAATCTTTGCATCAGAAGCCAAGTTCTCTATCAGGTGACAATCCCACATCAGAATCTGTACAATGCATAGGACATTTTTTTCTGTGGATGACTTGGAGGTCCAATCTCAATGCAGGCACGGCTTGAAGAGATGAGAAAATGGGAAGGGAAGGAGGAGGAGGAGGTCTGGCAGGGATCAGGACAAGCTGGTTGCAAAACTATGTGGTTGTGGGTCAAAATTGGGTGTCCCAAAAACGATTGGTTTGTACTAGATTTCCATTATGAATGGCCATAGTGGGTGTCAATGATTTTGACCCATACCCATGTTTGGAATGTCTGAAGCGGGGGCAGGCACCGCTGCACTCTTTTGATTGGTTTGTTGAAAATTCAGCAAGTATATGGTGGTTTCTCAAAATAGGTGTACCCCCAAAATAATCCACTAGTAATCATTAGTAGTAATAAACCAACTGTTTTGGGGGGTCCCCTATTTTGAGAAACCCTCATATCGATTCCAAAAATTGAACAGTGTGTGAATTCTTCCTGTTTGAAGGCACGAGAAGAAGCTTTGGGAACTTCAGAAGAGGCGACGGTTGACTCATGATCAACGAGCCGCGAACCGAGCCGCGTGTTTTGCATATTTGTTGCATAGTACCGTCTCAGGATGGACCAATTTAAATGGTTTGGTTGTGCAAAGGTATTGAAAACAACATCTTGGGGTCCTTGGGTGTTACCATGTTTCCATAGCATGTAAAAATTTAGATGGTTAACTTGTAAAGTGGTTGAATCTAAATTGTCAGTATATGTGTAGATTTTACATCTACTTTCACGGTTACGGCATGCTGTAGTTCTGTCACAGTGTCCTGAATTGGATCAGACATGCGTGGTTGCACACTATCACGCACAGGCACAACTTCAAAGAGAGTGCAGAAGATTGCAACAGGAGGCTTTTGGGATTGATAAGTTTCCAATTATTCTGGTACTTGTTACAAGTTGGGTCCAAGTTTGGACACCAAATATTGGCAATAAAAGAGGGTTCAAATGCTCTTAGAATAGTAATTCATGTCAAGGTTTGACAATGTTGGTATGGCGGATACTAATGTTCAATGGTGAGTGCTGGTTACTAGTGGTTAATGATCAATCATAGACAAAATGTTGGACCAGTAAGAGGTTGAACGATCTTTAACGATTATGGTTGAGTCCAGGCGTTTATTCGGTAGAGGCGAAGTTTGATGAGTCGAAAGTGGTCCTGGAGTTTAGGTGCCTTAAAGGTGTTGGTTTTCATACCTGCATCCTCGAATGAACACAAATAATTCCTCCATATATCGGGACCATCCATGGAATGATCGAAACGCCACGACTGGTTTCGGATTTCTAAAGCTTCCGACACAAAAAGTGTTGACATTGTAAGGGGTGATACCCCTCAACCATCCCAAAGATCATCATCATTTCTTGAAGGGAAACACTGTTTCGCAGGCGCAGCCGGAGTGCAGAAAGGACGAGGAGCAAATCTCACTGCAAAGGGAAATCATTCATGGCAACCGCAACCTAGCCAGAAGTTGTAGACTCACTGCGTGCAGAAAGAAAAGACTAGACATTCCTTCAAATTGGCATTTGGGATTGGAAAGAGGCAAACAAGAAGGGCATGAAAGGACAAAGCGTCATAGCGTGATCGAGCATTTTGAAGATCAACAATATTTTGCCGTGTGTCATGGCCATGCAGTCGCTTCCCCATTTGTCAAGCAGCCCTTTTTTCATCCCCAAGTGGTACCCCTTTAAGAAAGGCAACGCTGACACTGTTATCATTTTTTCTTGGCGCACCTGGCTAGTTCAGCTCATCCCAAGGCTCGGATCATCGTTGGTACCTTGGTGGTTTCGACTGAGTATCCCACCTCTATGGGCGCTCATAACCTGGGGTTACAGGTTGTCAAGCCTTTAGTTTGCCAGGGTGAACTCCCCTAGTGACGATCATCCACCAATGGTTTCCTTCCCGGCTGCTGGTGATGGCTCCATCAAAAATGGGGGTTGAGCGGCTCAGCACGATCTCCCACATCTAAATGACAACACGTAGTGTGGAAAGGGTTGCTTGGATATTCTCGCAAGGCAGTATATGCATGATCATGTAGGCCCGCCTGAGTATCTACATAGTACATGATTGTTTGTGAATGTATGTGATATGTAGGGACATTTGCCCTTCTTGATGCACTTCTACTGTGTTGCAACCAGCGAGGTTACCAAGTCGAAACGAGCGCTGAGTGGGATGGTCTAAGGTTCCTCCGTTGATCAACGGAATAATGCCTCCAGGACTCTCCAGACACTCTTCCACAACGGGCAGCTTTCAGGACCACACGTGCAGGGTCTGTGGAAATTCTGAGTGTCCCCTGCGACAACGAAATGTTTTGTTTCAACCACAGATAGCTGGCTGCAGGTCATGGCCGTTTTCTATAGGTTAGCCAGCTCAGATGTTGGTTTCTCAAAATAGAATAAAATTGGGGTACACCCAAACCATCCCATATCAATCACTGATTGGAAATAAACCAACCAATTTTGGGGTCCCCTATTTTGAGAAACACCCAATTGGTGGATTATCCGTTGCAAGGTTAGACTATCAAAGGATATCAACATGCATCAACTAGCACCGGTGGCTTCCTCAGATTGCCATGTTGACCTCCGTCAGTTCCCTCCTTGTCTTCAGATGCTGGGCTCCAGTTGTAACTCAACGACTGCCAGTGCTGTTCAGAAGAAATTGTCTTCGCCGCAGCGACATTTGACCAGACTAAGCCATAATCATATGTCAGTGGGTCAAAACCCTGTACCCCTGGTTCCCCCATCATTAACCATTGTTTTCCCACTAATTTTGTTGGTGATTATCCACCATTATTGCTGGTTAATATTGACCGATGGCCATTTTGTTTTTTTCCCGAGGTAAGTCTCTGACTCCAGCCACTTCAACAATAACTACTGTTGGTGGTTTCAACATTTTCGCCACTGACTGTTGAATGGTTGGTTGATTGCCAAGCATATGTTGGTTTCTCAAAATAGGGGCACCCCTAAATCATCCCATATTAGCAACTGAGTTAAAAGTATCAAACCAACCATTTTGGGGGGTCCCCTATTTCCAGAAACACCCAATTGGTGGATTATCCATGAATATATTCTAATCAACCGTATTAAACCAACCATTTTGGGGGTCCCTATGTTAAGAGTTACTCATATTGTTCAGAGGGGCGGTTTAACCACCACCAACCGCCCCGATTGGGTCGCATAGGACCTCCCAACACACAGGCACGGGCCTGGCTTGGTGACCAGGGGGCAGTGATGGGCCAATGTTACATCCATACCACATTGAACCAGCCATGTTTGATGGTGAATCTCCAGCTATTATTTTTGATTCTGGTACTGAGCTCTTTTGTGTATATGAAACATATAGTGCAGCGGGGGTGGGACTTTTGATTTTGGTAATGAGTTCTTTTGTATATATGAAACATATAGTTCAGCGGGGGTGGGACATTTGATTCTGGTACTGAGTTCTTCGTATATATGAAACATATAGTTCAGCGGGGGTGGGACATTTGATTCTGGTACTGAGTTCGTTTGTGTATGTGAAACATATAGTTCAGCGGGGGTGGGACATTTGATTCTGGTACTGAGTTCTTTTGTGTATATGAAACATATAGTGCAGCGGGGGTGGGACATTTGATTCTGGTACTGAGTTCTTCGTATATATGAAACATATAGTTCAGCGGGGGTAAGACTTTTGATTCTGGTACTGAGCTCTTTTGTGTATATGAAACATATAGTTCAGCGGGGGTGGGACTTTTGATTTTGGTAATGAGTTCTTTTGTATAAATGAAACATATAGTGCAGCGGGGGTGGGACATTTGATTCTGGTACTGAGTTCTTCGTATATATGAAACATATAGTTCAGCGGGGGTAAGACTTTTGATTTTGGTACTGGGCTCCTTTGTGTATATGAAACATATAGTGCAGCGGGGGTGGGACTTTTGATTTTGGTAATGAGTTCTTTTGTATATATGAAACATATAGTTCAGCGGGGGTGGGGCTTTTGATTTTGGTAATGAGTTCTTTTGTATATATGAAACATATAGTGCAGCGGGGGTGGGACATTTGATTCTGGTAATGAGTTCTTTTATGTATATGAAACATATAGTTCTGCGGGGGTGGGACTTTTGATTTTTGGTAATGAGTTCTTTTGTATATATGAAACATATAGTTCAGCGGGGGTGGGACATTTGATTCTGGTACTGAGTTCTTCGTATATATGAAACATATAGTTCAGCGGGGGTGGGACTTTTGATTTTGGTAATGAGTTCTTTTGTATATATCATATAGTTCAGCGGGGGTGGGACTTTTGATTCTGGTACTGAGTTCTTCGTATATATGAAACATATAGTTCAGCGGGGGTAAGACTTTTGATTCTGGTACTGAGCTCTTCTGTATATATGAAACATATTGAAACATATAGTGCAGCATGAGTTCTGATGATAACATGATTCATGGTTAATCGATGGTTGATGGATACCACCAACATGGTTGATGGATAGACCCACCATGGTTGCTGGATACACCCACCATGGTTGCTAGTTATACGCCACTTCCCACCCTTTGCCCCTGCGGGGCAAAGGGTGGGAATTGCGCGTAAATATAGCAAGTTTTACCATGTATTATGGCAAATCTGGCTTTTTCAATATCACAAGCTACGTTTATGGCAAGACTATGTGAGCACTAAATGTGGCTTGTTGTTGTAGACCTCGCATTGGTGGTAAGGCGATCAGGATTCTTGCTGGCTGAGGATAGTAAGCACAGCGCAGCAGATTGACATGGTCCAAAACAAAAAAAGCTTGGTGAAAACTCGGGTTGGCCCTGGGGAATCTCAGAATATCCTCAGAATTATATCAGCCACAATGAGCGTAATAAGCCATGAACATGATCATTAAACTCACTATTATTAAGTAACCATGACCTACCATGATTAAATGTTTAATTGGTAATGGTTCATTGTCAATGGTTCAGTACTACAATGATTAATGATGAACTGATCATCAATGAATCATTATCATTGACCGCAGCCATGACTTTGGTTGACCGCAGGGATAACCAGCAACAGCCAACCGAAATGCCTGTTGGTCTATTGGCAAGTGATGTGTTGATAGAGATTTGAAAGTAGGATCACGTGTGCACTGAACAGCTGCTTCGGGTGGAAAGGAATTTGTGGAAATCCTCCTCAAAAAACAGTTTTTCTACACAGTATCTCTAAAAAGCACATATATGTGTTTTTCTACATTATCTCCAGAACAACGTTTGGCCAATGTTTTTGGTAGGACCTACATGAATAGAATGAAATTGTTTGGTAAGACTGTAAGACTGACCACAACTTTACCAATTCCATTGGCCCAAGCAGCAGCTTTGCGTTGCGGTGCCTGTTGGTCCACACGGAACTGAAGATGAACCACTGTGGCATGTTTTTTTTTCGGTAGCGACGGCCCAATCATGAACAGAGCAGTGCCAAATGATTCGCAGGCAGATGTGCCATGAACCAATCAGTGGCAGTTTGCAAAGCTTACCTTCCAAGAGCCGCGGGTCAGATGCTGTTCTTGAATCACGGCCCAAGCACTACCATCTATATACAGTACCTATGCTTGCTAGAAAGCCCTTGTGACAAAGCGAGTCTGGATTCTGTGGGAGTCGTCACAAATGCTATCCTGCTGCAGGCGACTGCCAGCCAAGTCCGGAAATGGTGGCTCCTATGGAGAACCTTGGTAGAAAAGAAGGGGCCATGCTTAACATGTCCATCTCTGAAACGATGAGTATCGGTGCTGTGGTATGCGTATGTGTTATCAAGTGTGTGTCTGAGCTTGTGCGACATTGTGTTTGTGTGCATGACATGTGCGAGAGAAGCAAGGACATCACCAAGTCGAGCTTCATCACCCGCCAAGTCCATGTTCGGATCTCAAATCCGGAGTCATACCTAGACAGCAACAAGGTATGCAAAGTGAACCATTTAGCATGTTGCATGTGTTTGGTTGAATCTCTGGTGTCCAAAGGCTTGAAGAACCCAAGGAGTCTATGGATAGATTTCGTCGTTTGTTCTGAGGTTGAACAACACACACTCGCCAAGATCGAACCATCCAGAAGCTGTGGAGAGTCCACGATGGCTGCGGGCACAAGTGCTTGAGAGAGGCAGTTTGGGTTAGTGCTAGTACCAACAGTGACTTGTTTGGTTGCGTGTTATTGTTGTGTACAGCATGTTAGTTGTAAGCCAAAGGATGCAAAAGGTATGCTCGAACAGTACAACCTTTGCTAGGCATTGAGTATGTGGATGCTAACCCGCAATGAACCTACTAGTGAAATCTAGTGACTCTTTAAATGCATCGGTAATCATAAATACACATGTTTTTCAGATGATGGCTAGTACATGCTTGTGGAGGATACATGATGGTCGATGTGCATTTGTGTATTTTGTTTCGGATTTTCTTGGGAGTGCTACATTCTACTAGGCCAGGTTTGAAGGTGTGTGAAATGGGTGGCTCAAATTGATCGAACTAAAGAAACCGACCATCATAGAATTCGTGTACTCTTGAATTATTGTGTGCTTTGCTGGCAGAAAGCAGTGGGGGAAATGACTGTTGCAGGCGACTGCCAGCCAAGTCCAGAAAGGGTGGCTCCTATGGAGAACCTTGGTAGAAAAGAAGGGGCCATGCTTAACATGTCCATCTCTGAAACGATGAGTATCGGTGCTGTGGTATGCGTATGTGTTATCAAGTGTGTGTCTGAGCTTGTGCGACATTGTGTTTGTGTGCATGACATGTGCGAGAGAAGCAAGGACATCACCAAGTCGAGCTTCATCACCCGCCAAGTCCATGTTCGGATCTCAAATCCGGAGTCATACCTAGACAGCAACAAGGTATGCAAAGTGAACCATTTAGCATGTTGCATGTGTTTGGTTGAATCTCTGGTGTCCAAAGGCTTGAAGAACCCAAGGAGTCTATGGATAGATTTCGTCGTTTGTTCTGAGGTTGAACAACACACACTCTCCAAGATCGAACCATCCAGAAGCTGTGGAGAGTCCACGATGGCTGCGGGCACAAATGCTTGAGAGAGGCAGTTTGGGTTAGTGCTAGTACCAACAGTGACTTGTTCGGTTGCGTGTTATTGTTGTGTACAGCATGTTAGTTGTAAGCCAAAGGATGCAAAAGGTATGCTCGAACAGTACAACCTTTGCTAGGCATTGAGTATGTGGATGCTAACCCGCAATGAACCTACTAGTGAAATCTAGTGACTCTTTAAATGCATCGGTAATCATAAATACACATGTTTTTCAGATGATGGCTAGTACATGCTTGTGGAGGATACATGATGGTCGATGTGCATTTGTGTATTTTGTTTCGGATTTTCTTGGGAGTGCTACATTCTACTAGGCCAGGTTTGAAGGTGTGTGAAATGGGTGGCTCAAATTGATCGAACTAAAGAAACCGACCATCATAGAATTCGTGTACTCTTGAATTATTGTGTGCTTTGCTGACAGAAAGCAGCGGGGGAAATGACTGATGCAGGCGACTGCCAGCCAAGTCCAGAAAGGGTGGCTCCTATGGAGAACCTTGGTAGAAAAGAAGGGGCCATGCTTAACATGTCCATCTCTGAAACGATGAGTATCGGTGCTGTGGTATGCGTATGTGTTATCAAGTGTGTGTCTGAGCTTGTGCGACATTGTGTTTGTGTGCATGACATGTGCGAGAGAAGCAAGGACATCACCAAGTCGAGCTTCATCACCCGCCAAGTCCATGTTCGGATCTCAAATCCGGAGTCATACCTAGACAGCAACAAGGTATGCAAAGTGAACCATTTAGCATGTTGCATGTGTTTGGTTGAATCTCTGGTGTCCAAAGGCTTGAAGAACCCAAGGAGTCTATGGATAGATTTCGTCGTTTGTTCTGAGGTTGAACAACACACACTCTCCAAGATCGAACCATCCAGAAGCTGTGGAGAGTCCACGATGGCTGCGGGCACAAGTGCTTGAGAGAGGCAGTTTGGGTTAGTGCCAGTACCAACGGTGACTTGTTACGGTTGCAGGATGTTGCAGGATACTCTTCTTTTTCTATTGAGGTACAATGCGAACAGTACAGCATATGCTAGGCAGTGAGCGTTTGCATCCAGAGAGTGAACCAAGGCGATTCAATTAGTAAGTATATGGTTGGGCATGATGCTTGATTGTTGATGGATATCTCACTCCTTTCATGTGGGTCTGTCCATGTTTTTTTTCTATTTTGGGGCTTCATTGTGCAGGCCAGAGGGACTTCTGTATTTTACATGGGAATCTCAGGGCAGTAGGATTTGTGACGTTTGTCTGGAAACTTGTTGGAGGCCGTTCGTCAAGTCCAGAAAGGATGGCTGCGGAGAACCTTGGCAGATCATGGGCGTGCTATCCATTTTGGGATCCTGGAGGGCCTTGCATGGCCTTGCAACTGTTGAGATGGGCCAGTTCACTTCAGAAGCTTCAACCCAACCAAGTTGCTGCCAGAACCCCGATCATGGCTGATTGAGACTGGCGTTGAAGTCTATTCTGCCGGAGCCTGTCTTGCGTTACACATCACCAACCATCATCAACCGACAAACCTCAGTCATCCTCACTGACCATTGCATGCTTGGAGATTTGGAGCCAGCAAGGGATTCGGAGATTTCTCTATCTTGAACTAAGTGTAACTTGACGTCTCAACCATATTCGGCCCAGGGCCAACAATGCATCTGCCGGGAGCTCAGATAAACGGAAAACGGACAGCTTTGTAAGCCATAGAGAGTCTTAGCATTGAACATTGATTGGTTGGATTGTCGAATGTTTTATATAGCCAGATTTCCAAGCCATACGACAAAATGGCTTGGTTGGCGACCTTGCTTAATGTAACATTCCGTGTTTCGTTGTTATTTTGGATTTACAGCATAAGCGGCATAAGCAGCCGTTGTGGTAGCTTGGGGTCGTCGCATAAGTCATTGCAAATCCATACCCGATTGGTTTATTGAAACCATTGGGTATTCAACTTGTACAGAAACCAGCGAAGTAAGAGTTGCAAATCCACTAGGCAACAGACCATTTGTTGACTTCACCTTTTTAAAAACTTGCTTGGTTTGATATGGTACAGCTAACTATGGTTATGATTTTTAGAAATTTTGGCTGACGAAGGGTGAGCTTGTTGAAAATAATGTCAAGTACATTGATTTGAGATTGCAGAAAAATCCACACAAGTCAAGTTCATGATCAGCAAAAACATTATAGAATTATCGTCTATCATCGCATTATCAGCGAATATGAATGATTGTGAACGTATGATGTCATATGATACAAACTGATTACTATTTTCTATACATAGTATACCCTTTGAGCATAAAATCTATACACATGTTTATTTCCAGTCTTGACAACATCTTTGTTGTTGATCAGTTTCACTATCAATAGACAATACTGTGACGGAACCAACAAAAAGTGCATGTTGACCCACTGACAGCTGCTCATTCAAAATTCACATAGCTATCCACCTTGCTTGAATGTGGATGACATAGAATGACCCTTGTTTGAAGCTACCTCACTTGCAACCAGCGTAAAGTAAACAAATCGCATGATCCACCACCAATCATTGACATATCAAGTAGTAGGGTAAACTAACTAAACCCAAGTTTTTTGGATGCCAATGATTACTTAGAATGACAAGCCTAGGACATCAGATCCCAACATGGTGATCCTCACTTTGACCAGCCCTGGAGTGCCACCATCCTGGTTGCTGGTCACACCTAGCGTTGTGTCATGTTTTGATGGTTTATTGGTAGATTACCAGCAAGAGGTTGGGAATTTGACTCATTTGACTAGACGAACATTGATTTCCTGGTTGATCAACTTGGGAATCAAAATGAGTCAAACACTAGTCACGAGGCTTATCACACAGGTTGATGATTGAGAACTGACCATGGTTAACGATCAGTCAAGGTTTTGTTTGGGTTCATGAGTGGAGCTTCTAATGCATATGGTGGCTTGCTCTCCGGCCATGCTACCATTGGATTTTTCCCATCCAGAAGGACTGGAGGGGTTCTAATGTGACACATCGACAAGCCACTTAAGCCACTTGGTGTATTGATTGTCAATGAAACGAAATGACCAATCGCGTTTTACGTAGAAATCAACAGGGCATTTTTCTGAATGAAAAAGTAATTTGTCCAAAACTTGTTTGGTTGACAATGCGGTTATGCTCAAGAAAATGGGAAACGGTGGTTTGACTGGCTTGTATGGTAAGCTTTGGTAACGTAGTTTGCCTGACCACGGTAAAAAAAACACAGAAAAGGCCACTGTTGAATACCATTGGGCTACATGTCTGACATTGTCAGACACGAACTATGATACAAATGTGTAGATATTTAGCCGTGCAGTTGTAGCCTCAGGCCGTAGCCAGACGACTGCGGCAGAAGGTCCAGCGTGAGCGGCCTTCAGGTGCGTCACTGGGACACATTGCAGTTGCAATTGGAAGCAGCATATGCGGTGACGGGAGAGACAAACACTGAAGGGGTAAGGATCATTAGCAATGGTTAATGGTTAATTAATGGTTAATGATGGTTAATGGTTAATGGTTGATGGTTAATGGTTAATGGTTAATAGTAATGGTAGTGGTTAACACTGAGTTAACTTAACCATAGTTAATGGTTAATTGTTGTAGGGAGATTAACCATCAGCAATGATGGTGAGTGGTCAATTGTCGCATCATGGCCAATTGTCGACATTGTGAATGGTTAATGGGGATCAATTACGCAGTGACCATCATTGACGAATCGATCTTGAGCATCATTGATGATACTTAACTCATGGTTAATGATGGCTGATGATGTTCATGGTGCTAAAGGCTGGTAGATCTAGCTGTTTAGCTGGTAAGCAACCGGGTTGCCGTAAATACAACAAGGCTGCTACGTGCGTTATCAATCCCACCATGAGAGTCGACACCACAGCGGTGCAGGTGAGGCGAAATGTGGCAAGGCCCGACGAGAGCAGATTGCCGCATTTGGCTCCTAAGGGTCTCAGTTTTGACCTCCCTGGCTTACCTCAGTGGATACTGAAGCTGTTCACTAATCATGGATAGTTTGAGGATTGGAGAACATGCCATTGATTGAGGCATACCAACATGTAGTTTCTCATAGTTTCTCTACTCAACATGGAAAGACCGGCTACCATGTATAGTTTCCCCTAGTAAACATGAAGAGCTTTGGATGTTTTACAAGACTACTCATGCCCCGCACGTCGTACCGTAAGTCAGGGAGAAGCTGAAGCGGAGGCGAGCGGCATCGGCCAAGCGATGCTGGTGGCGCTAGTGTAGTGCTGGCTTTTGACTATCGCATGGTATTGACTATGAACCATTGGCCAGCATCAATCACTATCAACCACTGTGAGTCATCATTAAATGATAATTACTAGCCACTACAGCATTATATGACAATTCCCCTTGGCTTGTTGTTGCTTTTGGTGTTATGAGAGTGCATGAATGTCTCGCACACAGGTTCTCACCCTAGCCAACATGAAATTGCTTGCTCAGTTGTGATATCCATTACCCGCCAGTAAGCAAACATGTCACTAGATAGTGTCAATCCTTCAAGTCCACATGGCGGATTTGCAGACACAAGAGATGTCCAAAGAGCCATCATGGGTTCACCATCGAAGATCGATCATGATATCAATACATGTTATCAAACTTTGAGTTAATACGCATCAACACAGTTGATTAATTTACCAACTTAATGGATGATTGGTACCTAGTTGACTGTGACAATGCTGGCATTCATCGGTATCTCGACTTTTGGGCAGCAACCAATTGTTGTGTAGAGCCTAATCGACGGTGGCTTATGGTGCATGCTCGGACACAGCTCAATGGATCTCGCCCCCCAAGATGGGTGTATTCACAGAGAAACCAAGCTGATGGGGGGAGTTAGATGATGTATCTATCTATATATTTATAGTTACATATTGTGTATATATATATATATACCTACATAGTTATAATTATACATGTGTGCATGTCATGTAGACACGTTCAATACGAAGTTCCGAAAATTGGTGTTCCTGCCCCTCTCGTTACTTGGCGATCATAATATGATGCTGAGATGTTGGTTCCTATTACCCTCGTTTCGTTTTACAAACTAAATGGTTTGGTTGCGTTTATACAAATATAACTTTGAGGGGGAAGACAACATTGCTTTGCCGGTCCAAGGTGGTGCCTGTCGGACAAGTTGGCTTCAAAAGAACAGGTATCCTCAACTATGGTAGAGAAAGAAGCACTGGTTGGTAGGTGGGCGAACGAATCTAACCACAGCTTGCATCCATTGCTGGCTCTTGTCTCCTCTCATCGACCATTATTTAACCACTCTTCAGGCAGAGTCAAACCGTTGATACCTGTTATCAACCTCGAACGGTGGTTTTACAATGATCAACTACTACTAACCATTGTTAAGTAATCACATAGTAGCCCTATCTTGAAATATCATTGAGCCTTATCAAGCACTTGATTTTCATCCTTGCCCCCACTGAGCACGACGTCGCCGCGCTGTGTGTTGAGCAACGATTGCCTCAGGTGCTCTCGTCTCGGCAGGTCGTCAGGAACTCAGTGCAGAGCAGAAATGATTCAAGGAGCGTTTCATTAGCCTTACAACAGATGGTGTTTTGATTGTAATATGGCTAGTGATGGCTAGTGATGGCTAGTGATGGCTAGTGATGGCTAGTGATGGCTAGTGATGGTTGATAGTCATTGATATAATTATTGATAGTGGTCTCCTTCAAGTGGTACAATTTTCCTGTGACTGAATTGTGGTCCGTTCGCTGCAGGATGAACGTCTCGGTTTGCACAAGCGATCGGTTTCAAGGGTTTGTGTCTAGAAATGTCACGTATTCCCGACGAAAACTGTTGGATGAATTTGCTGCAATGCTGATTTCTCTTGGGATGGTTGGAAGAGCCGTTTTTTTCTGGACTAGCAATGGCATGATGCCAACGGAATGTTCATTGGTTCTGACGATGATCACTGGACCCCAAAACATCACAAGTGACAGCTGGTGACTGCAAGATTTTTTCGCACTCACCACCGCCACCACGGCAAGGTCAATTTTCCGCTGCGCCAGAAGCGAGTCGAAAGCTTTCAGAAGGCAGAAGAGATCAGTAGAAATTTTTGGATTGTCGGAATGCATTTGGCATGGCCTAGCGTCGAGCCTGTTGGATAGAGATAGCACTCAGATTCGTTTCTTTGTTTGCTCGGCCATTCTACAGTCGATTTCGGAACTACCAGCCACAGACTCATGCCTCAAGGGTGCCATCGGTGACCAGGGGTGCTTTGAGAAGACTTGGCGGAGGTCGCAGGCGCCTTGGGATGATCCAAAGTGGCAACCATCCAAACACCGCATAGGTCCCAACAATGGGTACCTGTTCTGGCAGTTTTTGGCATGTTCACCAGCAGCTACAGCAGCCCTTGACACTTGACCACATGGAACAGTGGGAGCCAAGATTACCTGAGATGATAATCTATACCACCAGGGTGTTTGGTTGGCTGAGCCACTAGCAAGAAACCTATCGTAACTTTTGGCACTTTTCCACTGAATGTCGGCAGGGGTCAATTGCGGACGACCCCAGGAAGATATAACCATTTCAACACAGACTAGTTGTTTGGATTCAGCCGGACAGGATGCCTCTCATGTAGATCTTACGTGCTGGCAATACATTGTGCAATAGGCCCTGTTGCATCACGTCAGTCCACTCCGTGGGTTTGAGAGAGGTGCCCTATTTGCTTTTTTTTCAACACACATATGCAGAGATCCAGGAAAACAGTGGGTGGACCCCACCAAAAGGTACCCGGTTTGGTTCTTCCCGCCATTTTTGGACATACCCAACTGGCTCAAAATTACAGGTTTCGTTTCGGTGGCAACGTTGATTCCCAGGGGTGGCACCACCAGCAGTGGCGTGGGTGAGGCGAAGCTCGCGTGCATGCAGAATGGGAAGCTATGCGAATGGCCCGACCTTTGCGGCACTGACATGTACTTATGGGTGAAGCAGAGGCCAATCAACCAGCAAGAACCACTGGCTGGTGATTCATAGGGAAGCGCCATGGTTGACCATGGTTATTAGTAGTTGGTTGGCGTTTTATTTTTTCTAAAGCATGTTTTATGTTCCCTATTTTTTTTGGAATGGTTGGTTGATTGACAAAGCAGTATGTTCGGGGGGTTGAAACCACCAACCAGATAACCAGTGTGAGGGAGGGATTGACCTAAAGGATTTTTGAGACGCATTTGCTTGGGCCGAGTGACACGGGATCGTACTTGGTGCTGGAATGTTTT
This sequence comes from Symbiodinium kawagutii, assembly GCA_009767595.1. Taxonomy (NCBI): domain Eukaryota; class Dinophyceae; order Suessiales; family Symbiodiniaceae; genus Symbiodinium; species Symbiodinium kawagutii. The sequence continues at coordinate 120,081 of VSDK01003948.1, read as the reverse complement.
CATGCTTCAAACATCTTCAAACAAGAGGATAGGGGCCAGCTCCCATAGGACTCTCTACCAAACAATATGTTTGGGTTGTGCGTTAGAAAAAAAGACCCGGTTTTTAATTCACTCATCCCCCAACCATCCTCTTGCTGGTTCAAGCCTCCACCTAGACACATAGTCTGGGTATGTTTGGGTTGTTTATAATTATGGAATACTCTCAGCTAATATCGTATGTTTCACGTTTTCAAGCTCAGGTCTACTTTGAGGGGGAACAGCAAAACACCATTTTAGCTATGTTGCGCGTCAGAGAGTGTGTCTTTTGAAACCAGGTATATCACGCGAAGCAGTACTGAGCTCCTATCACGTGGAAACCGTTTTGGTCCAAATCCCCCTGGCAAAATAGTTCAGGAAGTTCGGTTTGATATTGATTTGATGATTTGTTGTCAGAAGGGTCAGGAGCCCATTAGATCTGATAATTAGTTAACAGTCATGAACTACAGTTGGAGTAATGGAAACTATTGACTTTAAACCAATACTGTCATGAAGTACTCCAACGACTACTTTTGATGATCATAGTAAGTTAGTGAACCATCAGCAGATTAACAACTAGTTAATGAACCAGTTAATGAATCATAGTAAGTTACCATCATCAACTATTCAAACCTTTAACCTTGGTAAGTAATAGTTGGAGTCAGGTCCTCCATACAAGCAGCTTGGTCAAGGACGGCACGCGGCCACCAGGTATCTCGAGTTGCATCGAAGGATTGGACGGTGCTCCTGCCTTCAACCTAGGCGCTGAATGACCCGGATGTGCACGGCATGTAGCTGGCTTGGTCGTCACTCACCAGTAAACTTGTAATGTCAACACAGGATTAATAAACCCTAGGTTGATTAATTGGGGGGGTTACCATGTGAATGGAAAACCAAGGCTTTTCGGGGATACCCCCTATTAATCAACCTGGGTTTTATTAATCCTGGGTAAACATGAATCGCAATAGTGGGATGATTATCGACCTATAATTGTAAACCTTGATGATGGTACTATTGCTGGCTGCTATCAAACTTGTGCTTGATTATAGGGTTAGGAACCAGCAATCGCGGGGGAACATCGTGGTTAATCATGGTTTAACAAATCTGTTTGCGCTAAAAATCATTCGTATTTTGATAGGTAAATTTACGTAGACCAGCTGCGGTGGATTCTCCACGCGACCGGGCTGATTTGCTAGCATGCAAGATTGGAGTGATGGAAGATCGAGCTGTTACACATCCAGATCTTAAAATGAACCAACAACTATTTATGGCTTGAAATAGTGGTGGATTCGCCCATTGCCCAAGATGGAATTCACTTTTGGATGCAACCACTTTGGGATTCTATTTATGTATCCTCAAATGGTTGGAAGCATGTATTTCATAGCCGTCGGTAAGCACATGTAAGCACTATCAGTTGTAGAATTCACTGTGCACAGCCGCTGTTTAGAACTATCAATAGAAGAATCCGCCATTGAATTGGCCATGAGTAGCTTACGAGAATTGGCCATCATTTGTCACAGTAAGAAAGGATTCAGACATGGAGTTGGCCGCTTTTGACTAAGATGAAGGAACAATTTATTCCGAGTCAATGTTATACACTATTGGCCATTATTTGCAATGATTAAGCATCACTAGCCATTGTCATGATTGAAAGTGATTATCCTCTTGAACAAATATTTAGTCACTTGCAATGATATCACTATAGACATTGTCACCCATGGAATCACAGGAGCAGAAAGCTGCATCCCACAGGTTGGGGTTCCACTGATATGGCTCGACATCACGCTGTCAGCCGTCATGCTGCCACGTTGAAAAGATCAGGGGAAGGTGGCTATTGGAGATCGATGTTGATAGCTGAAAACAAACAAAACATATGTATTAAATTAGTAAGAAATTTCAAGACTGTGTATAGTGTGTTGTTTTTGACACTTAAGACCTGTTAAGAATGCTTCACGTTAGTTGATCATGGTTGCTGGATAATCATGATTACGGAAATCTATATATCAATGAACATCCCCTGTTGTGTTAAATCACAAGCCATTTGGTGGTTTCTCAAACTAAGGGTACCCAAAAAACGGTTGGTTTATTGCTACTAAATCATTGCAATTGGATGATATGGGGTTACCCCTATTTTGAGAAACTACCATTTATCAAATCCAGGATGGTTTGTTAACAACAGCTGAATCTCCGCCAAGTGGGGGAGAGTAGCCTCCAATGTTGCAGTACAATGAGTGTTCATTTCGCGAAAACGGGTGCTGGTTCACAACTAGCCAATACAAACTATTAGGACCAATTAGCCAGTTATAATTAAGCTGGTTATAGCTGGTGAGTTCGTTTAAACATGTCTTATGTTCCTCGATATTTGGGATGGTTGGTTGATTAACTAACATTTATCAGAGGGGTTGAAACTACCAACCACTATAGGATGTATCCCCATTGATGTTGTGCCGGTGTACCCCTATTGATCCCGGAGGATAAGGATCCATGGGCACCCACCATTCCTTGGGCTTGACTCGCGGAAGCCCCAAGCTGGCGACGGGATGAACGTGGGACACCTTGTTGTGGCCTGATGATTCTGAGCCATCGCCACACATGGTGGTTTCCTAAACTGGTACCCCCAAATCATCCAAGAGCTTAGTCATTTTTTCGTAATAAGTTTTCACAAAGCACAAATTTTGAGGCTGCAGAAACCCACGTAGCCGTGTTATTGACAAACGGGCGACCTTATTTTCCTTGAGGAGGGACGAGCTGTTCGTTTGCTGGTGGGTAAGCATTCCAGATGGTTCGTGTGTTCAAATTCCAGAACTCGAGCCATTTTCAATACCCTGTCCTGGTTGAAACTTGTCCCAAAACGTCCCAAGCCAGTAGCCTTCCGACCACTCAGTTGGTTGTGGCCGGGTCGCCAGATTCTCCACCTACTGCCGGTCATCTCCACTTACTGTACGTTACTGTATTCAGTTTTTATCATTACTCAATCATGGAAATTACCACCATTGCTTTATCAGAATTTCCCTCGTATTTTTTCATGATTTCAATAAATAGAAATGGATCACAACCATCGCTTTTTCATTCCTCATCTCCATCAATTTCCACAATTGTCCACAGCAATGCACCCGCATTAACATTTTTTATCCATTACAAAACATTTATCACCCATATAAACCGTTATAGAATAGATCAGTATAATCCACAACTTATCCCATCAGTATCATCCATTACAAAACATTTCCCATATAAACCGTCAATTCACCATTCATAGACCAGTATAATCCACAAGTTTTACCATGTTTACTCGGGAACCGCGCCAGGTTTGGAGCTTCAGTGCATGCCTTTGAGTTCGGCGGAGGTGGCCGTGGCCCGGGGCCATGATGAAAGGGCCCAGGTGGTGCCCAGGTGGCGCCCGATGTGGTGCACCCATGTGACGTGAATGTGAGGTGATAGTGGTGATGACTAGTAGATTCATAAGTTTTTTTTGATGGTTTATTTTGATGGTTTATAAGGGTTACGAATTGGTTGGTATAAGTTAGGAATGGTTCATGATCGGGGATTATCAGGAGCAGTTATGGATAAAAGACTACTAAATGGGAGAATGGTGAGCATGAGAGTTCATAATAGTTTATGATAGGATTTTGTTGACACACAGTTGAATAGGGGATATACCGACCATACGGATGAATGTGCAGATAGATGGTGTGGTTGGTTTAGTACTGTAATTGGTTAATAAACTGGATGACAGGTAGGGGTCTATAACTAGGGCAACTGAAGTCATGTGGTGGTTCCTCAAGCCAGTTTGGGGTACCCGCATGGGAATGGTTGGCTAGAAATGGTTTATGGGTGCCTTTGTTTTGAGAAACACCCATGTGAGTTATATACTGTTATTTGCTCTTGCATGTAGGTACAAATCTCCATATGTAAAATTATATGAATCTTTAGATTACAACACATATGAATGTTTACATGCATATTTGATATCAATCTTCAGAGAAAGGCAGTGCAGAAACGACTGAGTTGTCAGAGCTTTGGTAGGGCCGATCGGGCTTCTACGGTTGCTTCTTGTCCATTGTGTAAACCCCTTTTTTTGGAAGTGGTTTCACCCATCGAAACTAGTTGCTTATATCTGATGATTGATGGTTAGCGCCCATGTTTACCATGATTTCGTACTCGTCATATCATCATTGTTCATTCGCTATTGATTTTCTTTGCCCGGCAAAGCTCACTGGGATCTGGTACCCTGGCGAACATCCCACAAATGACCAAACTAGTCTGAATGCTGGCTTGTTCACCTTCCCCCTTTTTTGGATGATTGATATTGACCCGTATGATTTCTATCTATGATATCATGTAATTAAGTTTCATGGTGGTTTCTCAACATAGGGGTACCCAAAAATGGTTGGTTTATAAACAAAGATGATAGTAGAACCAGTAGTTGGCCAGCGAGACCTTCGGCCGAATTTCTATTTGACTTGTGGTTTTTAAACAGTTTTTTCTATGTTCCCTAGTAGTTATGAACAAATGGTTGGTCGACTGGTATTTTTCATAAGGGTGGTTCAACCACCAACCAGATACAAATAATGGTATCTTGAAGCCATATGCACCCATGTTTCATCAGGGTGGTTCAACCACCAACCAGTTTATGATCATTTTCAGCCACGATAATCAATTAAAACCATTAGTACCCACTACTTAACCATGGATACCATGGGTGGTTGAAACCACCAACCAGCTATGGATTTCTATGGATATGGCAGTGGGTCAAAACCCTTAGTCCCCCCGGTTGCCCTATCATTAATCATTGTTTTCCATAGAGTTTGTTGGTGAACTTATCCCCCATTATCAGTTGGTTGACTGCTTGACCCATAGCCATATAGTTGGTATATATCCCCTACTATTGTTACTTATTATCCCCTATTATAAACCATTAACCAGCAACATCTTTGTTGGTTGATATTGACCCAGCTTGCCATATCTTGCCCACCTGAAAAATCTTACCGGCCTCGCTGAGGCCTTCAGCGAGTTGTCCTGGCACAGCCTCCGCAGTGGTGCGGTGGGACAGGTGCCGTTGCGGCGCGGAGGTTGAAGGGCTGCCCGTGGCCATGTTTGACTTAAGGATTGCTTGATGCCTCACAGTTTTATATGCTATGACAATCTATGATATCTATAAATGATTTCTTTCAATGGATGATTTGTTTACAATATGGTAAATGAAAAGTTTAGTCGCTGTTGACTCAATGGTTCCCGCTACCTAAACCATTGCAGAATTACTTTCAATTTTGGATTTCTCAAAATTGGGAACCTCCAAAATTGACGGTTTAACGCTTAAAGGATGATTTGTGGGGTCCCTATTTTGAGAAACCACGAACATATTATCCTCACGACTCCTAGCCTCATAGAAAGTCCTGGAAAGATCATGTGCCAAGGAAAGTCGATGGATAACCCGATCGAGAGAAGCTAGTTCCCAGCCACTTGGTCAGCTGGACATCCAGCGGCACTATGTCCAGCTCTGAAAAAATTGCCTTGATTCATGGGTTTTTTGTTGGTTGTCCAAGTTGGTCCCCCAGCAGTTCTGATTTGGCTTCTAACCCCCTATGAGTGGTAATTATATAAGCCAAGCAAAGTTGGTTATAAACCAACTTATAGCTGCTTAGGGACCCACATGGCAGGGAAATGATGCATCAAGTTGTTCAGCACCCCAGCTTCATGGACAGCCTGCAGGTCGAAGGGATGCCGTCATTCCTTCAACCATGCGGAGGGACCATTTTTTGAGCTGGGTTGGCCCTCATCAACCATCATTGACCATCATCAATCATCACCCACTACTGGTCATCACCCACAATTACAGTAACCATCATGTACCCACGAGTATATCAGCTTGAATTCAGCTTGATGAACCACCCTCAACTAGTACGAACCACTACAAGGGGAGGCCCCCCTAGTCAGAAGTTGGTTCACAAGCCATTTAGCTATATCTACCACTGGTATTCAACCTAGTTATGGGCCCCTTCTTCTACAAACCGTGATTTTTGTCGCGATGTAGGTGCTCTATGCCATGGGGCCACCGAGTCTCTTCGCGTCTGTGGAGAAATGTGTGCCTTCGAAGCGGTGGGCGGAGGGCGATTCGATATGTAAATGGTTGAGGATGGTTGAAAACGTCGAATGACATGCTTCACTATGGCCAACGACTTGCTCCATACTGCCTAACGACATGTTTACTGGTTGATAACAGCCATGGATGGGTAACGATGGTGCAGTATAGGCAAATGACGGTTGATTTCAGTCAATTGTATTCATTTGCTTGCCAAGGATTAGAGGGAAATGACTGACTGTTGGTAGACAAAGACTACTTGTGTGCAATCCATGGCTGTTGGTGGTTCAGAACAATAAGAAGGGGGAATATAACCAGCTATGATATGCTGTCCATGTGCTACCAGATCTATGTATGTACAAAACCATAAACCTACTATGCAGAATATGCGTATTGACCTACACTATCTATATACACTATGTATGATTAATTAAGCACATTATGGATATTATATACACCCGTGTGCATGCTCACTTGCGCATGAATCGCAGTACATTTTCGCAGACTCGTGCGGACACAATGGGAATACAACAAATCAACAGTAGTTCGCAATGTCACACATATATTCTTTGGCAAATTAACCTGGAAGTGAAAATCCACCATAGACATAGCTGCTTCATCTATTTTTTGAAACTGTTGGTTTTAGCTTGGAAGTTAATTTACCAGAGGGATGGTGAATGTTTTCTTATTGCCATGGCTACCTATTGTAAGGGACCAGGCCCTCAGCAGTTAGAGCAACTTGGGCCCCTGCTCTCCCCCAAGTGCCTTCACTGGTATAAACCAACAAGGGGCCCGTGCCGCGGGTGCAAACCGGGGTAGATGTCATTGGGGCCCTTCATAAGGCAACCCATCAACTGAGAAGCAACGAACGACTGCCAAGGTCCAAGGGTTTTTTTTTGACGCTGCTCAACTTCCTCACGTTAGCAGCCTTGGTTGCTGACTTGAGTCCATGTTGTCAACCGGTATTGACCATAGTTATAGGTGTTTCTCAAAATAAGGGACCCCCAAATCATCCTCAAATAGTCTACTTTAGAAGATCAATGGGTGAGTTTGGGTCCCCCAATTTGAGAAACACCCATATTTTACCACTATTTGCCAGTATTACTGTATCCATGGTCAGCCAAGAAAGGTGTGTATATGATCATGACATTTCTTTAGAAATCACGAGCTAACTGTAGAGCTATACAAACTACAAAAAGTCATGTCTAGCATCACCAGTACCAACCACACCACCATCCACATGATACATCTCTAGTTGGATGTGCCACTGGGGTTCTGACTGGGACCTTGGAAACTTACCTACCATAAGGTGAACGAACCTCCATAACCTCGGTAAATAGCCACCAACCCGAGCCCTGGGGATGGACGTCCAGGTGTCGTAGCCACGCAGCGCTGCTACGCTGCGCTCGAGGTCCAGCGATTTCCTGCCCACGTGGGCCATGGACAAGCACCAGCACGAGCGACTTGGGAGCGACGGGTGATGCTTCACCGTTGATAGGTGGTGATGAAACATGGCGAGCTGGGTCAAGCAGTTAACCAACTGATGATGGGGGACAAGTTCACCAAGAAACTATACGGAAAACGAGCTAGTTAATGATAGGGGAACCAGGGGGACTAAGGGTGAACTGACCCACTGCCACATTAGCTACAGTACCCTCCAGGAAACATAGACATAGATCCTACCAGAAGGCTATCCCAATAGGAAACTGGTCAACCCCTATTTGGAAGGGATCTATGGTAGTTTCCAGGAGTGCTTAAACATTAGTTAATCAGTGGTTAAACATTAGTTGGTTTACTACCAATAGTGGTTAGATGGTTTTGAGTTATATATTACTTTGACTTCGGTTGACAAGCGGGTAAACTTGGCTAGTGGTATGTGATAATAAGATCAATGGTTGAGTAATGGTTGATTAATTGATGTTGAAGAATGTTTGATAGTGGTTCATTCATTGCGATTTATTACCAAACCTAATGAGATTGATGTTGGCTGGGTTGATTCCCAACAATATGAGTTGATGATGGGGACTGTGTGGTGCATTGATCATGGTTTGCATGGTGAATGCGGTATTTGTAATATGCAAGTACTATAGCTAAATATGGGTCATAATTTTTACAGAATCATCAAAGGGGGTTTTATATATAGAGAAACTACGTGTTACAGACCCAAAACATAGCTCACTTCATGTCAGTGTAAGAGCCAAGCAAGTGTAGCTGCCAAGTAAGTGCAGCAGTCTGTGTAGCAGCCAAGCAAGTGTAACAGTAAGTGTAATAGCCAAGTGAGCGTCACAGACAAGTAAGAGTAACAGCCAAGCAAGTGTCGAGCCAAGTACTGTGAGTGTCAAGGGTAGCAGCGAAGTAAGTGTCAAGCCAACAAAGTGAAACGGCCAAGTATATATAGGCTTGTCCCAACCCTTGGAACCACACTTCAACTTCCAACTACCAGTCCCCTACACCTGCTACGTCTGCTACGTCATGCTGTTGTTGCCCACTTGCTGTCGTCTCCTACGTCACGTATGGGGTGGGGTGGGGTGAGACACGTGGAGACAGAGAAAGTCTCGTCCTTCAAAAAAGAGCTCCTGAGCAGTCCATTTCCTCAAGAGCAGAGCCTGTGCGAAGAGCCAAAAAAGGAAGGGTGGCACCTCCTCCGCTCACCAAGGCTGAATGGTTGGACATGGCCCGCGACCATTGCAAAGACAAGCTGATCTTGCATGCAGATGGCGCCGTTGCCTATGATGCCAAACCTGCTGGCATGGACATTCGCAAAGACAGTGTGAACCATGGTTGTCGCAATGGTGGACCGTACTATACAAAGAAGGCAACCCACAAACATCTCAAAGGACAGCCCGTTGGTAAGAACAAAAAGGCTACGGTGGCCGGGACACAAAGTCTCGACGGTTGGTGGAAATCACCAAAATTAAACTTGCGAAGTGTCAAATCCTCCTGTGAAGCTTCAGTGGATGCACGCGTGGCTCAAAGCCAATGGCATCACTGGATTGGAACCAAGGACCCCTGGAAACAGCAGGGTGAAGTCCTCAAACTGGTACGAGACCTGCAGCTGCTCTGACAAAAACAGAGGTGGCCACTGCTGGAGCAAGATGATGACGATGACGATGATGATGATGACGTTGATGATGGCGATGATCATGATGATGACGATGATGATGACAGGCATGATGATGACGATGATGATGATGATGATGATGTGAAATAAATCCGCGACAAAATTTCGTCATGGATTGGAGAGTTCTCGCCATAGTAACTGCGGTTTCCGCGGTTCCAAGGCCTCGGACGAGGCTATATATACAATACAAGTGTCATAGCTAAGCATTTGTTAAACCCAGTATTTAACTGCTGAAAAGAGTGTCTGAGAGAAGAGATTGCGTGGTCCTGTCGGGAGATCGTAAGGGTCGGATCAGTAAAAATGTAACGAGGCGCGCATTTGGGAGACGGGAAGCTCACAAAAACTTGTAAACCCCACCTGCCTGGGCTCTAGAAAAGCGAGCGACCCGAGCTCCAATTTGATTTGGGATGCCTGAGATACACTTTCACGTGGTTTCTTTAGCTGATATACACATGCAAACGATTTGTTTTTCATATTTTGCTAGTGAATGAACCCATCTTTCATATTTTGCCAGTGATTGACCACGAGCCAAACAATCTCTCCCACCATTTGGAACAATAGCAGTGGCACAACTGGGAGGATTGGTTGGACTCATTCCACTTGCGGTCACCACCAAGCAGAGAGACGGAGCCCACAACGGGTGGCACTCCTCGCGACGTCATCGGTATCCAGGTCCACCAGCCGATCGGGAACTCTATCAGCTATGGTGTTTGGGGATAGGAAATTATAAGCAGCACACTAAGCACACACTATCCCTTGTTGTTTTTTCAATGGCAAGCCCTACAACTTACTATTACCAGGCTGAACCGGATCGACCATCATCCACATTTTTTTCGGTATCAACTGTGCTGATCAACTTCAGATGGGTGTTTCAGAATGTGGGGACGCCTAAATCTCAGAATGATAAGCATTCACTGACTAATATTTGGTTATGTCGTGTCACTAATAGCGTACTCACGTCACGCAAATGACAATTCAATGAACTACTGATGAGTAATGATAACAAATGACAAGATTAGCATTCGTAAGCATTCCTGAGCATATAATTCTTAGGTACTGATATTCTTAGCAGAACCCACTATTTGTGGTTACAACCCCTATTGCGGCTGCGCTCGCGCGAAAAGGTCTACCTCACAGGTTTGGGTGCTGGCAGTTCGGTGGCCTTGAGGCGGCGTGGCGAGTGGGACCACGCTGGCCGCGGGGTCATGTGCTTGACAGCTGAAGAGCATGGTGAATCACCTGGGTGACATGGTGAATGACGGTTGATATTGATTCATGAAATGGTTAATGTCATGGTTAATATCACCATGATGTCAAATGGTCAATCAAGGTGAATGATGATGCTTGATGACACGTGTCAGAATGGTGAGTACCGGATGATCATGGTTGACAAACGTGGCTGGTCAGGGTCGGTAAAGAATGATGGACAATCGCGGTCAATACTGTGGTTTATCATGGTTGATAATGGATAGTCATCGTTGGTTGATGACCAGTGGCTGCTAGTGGTCAAGAATGGCAGATAGGGCAGCCACGTGGTTGGCAGTTGAGGCTTCAGGCTCAGACCCGCCATGTTGGTGGGTCATGTCCGAGCAACTCTGGTGGTGACTCACTGGACCCAACGAGAATACCAAGGCATAGTAAACGCTTCCCCTTCAGTTGCAGAGTTTCTACGCCATGGTACGGCTGGATGTGCAGTTGGGGTTACCACTAGGATATGGCCATGGTATATAGCCCTAAGCTGTCTTGCATGCTTAGCTACTTGGTATCCGCTGACCATGAGGGGATGCACATCCGCGTAGATCCTACGTTTCAGGCAAATCATCCTCGGGCTCGCCACGTATTTTTCTTGCAGCCTTCCTTGGCTATTAGCATGTCCGAAGAGTCTGCTCAACTTCTTAGCTTTCGCTGCATTCGAAACAGTTTCATAACACAAAAAAGTTGACAACTGATTCGAGGCTTCGCGCTTGGCAGCAACAAGAGAAAAGCTGGAGCACTTTTGGAAATGTTTGGTCCTGAGACTGTGGATTCCAGGCCAGTCATTTGTGTAGTCCAAGAACCATGATACTTTGCAGATCCTTTTGTCGCTTTTTGTATGGAAATTGCGGATTGCGGAGATCCAAATATATCAATCCAAAGCATTTCTTAGACCCTAGCAGCAATGAATAGGAGAAGACTTTGCGCCTGGTTTTATTCACAAGATGACGAAGTTTCATGCAGCAAATTTGTACAGGTGTCAATCTATTTTGTTGGCGATAAGGCCTGGTGTTTCCCTAGAACGATTGACCGACAAGTCACAGTTTTGACAGCACTAGCTTGTCCGGACTCGCTGCTTTGCCACGGGACGGTTTGCTCTTCCTCCTGACGCCTGCCGTATTGAACTTGTTGCATGACAGCCAGTGGCGTGTTGAGGTCTTGGTCATTGTCCTGCCAGCCAACACCAAAGGTCCGAGCCACTCAGGGACTCAAAGGATGGGGACCCGGGGTAGGTGAGGCAAGCAGCCGTCAAATCAAAGCGGTACTGACCATGGCATACCCATCACCCGAGCCCATCCGCAGCTGTAGATCGAGGTGGGGCCGCTGACGCACTGAGTGGTAACGAATCGGCTCAGCTCCTCTCAAGCATTCGAGTGGCGGACCCAGTGGGGTGACCAGTGGACATGTTAGGACCCACAGCACCGCATCGTCATGAAAAGAGTTCCCGAAACCAATGTTCTTATGCCCCTTGGAAGTGTCAGAAGCAGACTGAGATGCAAATGTTAGAAGGCCCGCAGAACATCCATTTTTTGTCCTTAGCACTTGGCTCCAGCCTGTGCTCCTGCTACCTAGCTGTGTTTTTGACTGGATCATAGCGGCTGATCACCCACAACCCCCCAGGGTTATGTTGATAGAACCAATGCAGTGCCTGGGGATGAAGATGAGACAGGAGATGCTTATCGTATATCTCAATTGATCAACTTTCCCTGATGTGCTGTGGTTCTTAGGAAAATTGATGTGGTTGCTTGGAATGTTTTGAATGATCAGATTTCCCACTACAAAACATTAAAAAATGAATTACCAGATTTCTCATTCAAAAATGTCTAACAAAATAAGTTGCCACTTCCGCTGCAAAAAAGGGATCTTTTGGCAATCTAAGATGAGTCACTCGTACCAGAGGGTGCCCTGCAATCTCCATGAAGTTTCCTGGGGCGAAGTATTTGTGCAGTGACGCAGTGACCAATCCACCATTCCTAATGGTGATGAAGCACAGATTCTACTGCCCCAGTGCTGACATACCGGCGGAGTTTCATCATCGATAACACATCTGCAACCAGTAGCACCAATCAATCCTCACTCCTGCGCTTCGATATGGTTGTGACTTCCTTGGCAGACTACGCTGTTTGGGTTCCTTGGTTGGTAATTGTTGATTAGCTGTTAACAGTAGTTGATCAACTGGATGAACAATAGCTAAACCATGGTGAAACAGTGATGAATCATGCTGAACAATGCCCTTGCCCTTCCAGTTACCTCCATAGTAGGGAACCAGGGAACCCATGGCGTAGAGAATGGTTACCCTATAAGGTATGTGCAAGGGTAGGGTATGGTTCAACAATGGTATATAAATAAACCGGCTGCGAATGTTCAGAACCTCTGGGTTGAAGTCTGGTTGGATCCAACATCACGACTGCGTTTTCCCAGGCCACAGCTCATCCGGGCGAATGCTGAAGCGCAGGCAGACCTGCAGCTGAAGAGTATGCAGCTGCCTGGTAGTCCCTAAACTGGAGGCTAAAAATCACCAGCTTTCATAGGTAAAACATAGTAGAAGTGCCAAGAATCATCAGCGGAATAGGTAAACACCATAGGAAAACAGATATTTCTTTTGTGAATTTTCCACGCGACCAGATTCGTTGACCAGAGTTGAGTGAAACCTGTCAATTTATGAATTCATCATCAAAAAGGATATCAATGACATGCAATGACTGTAAAGATGTGTTCATGTCGACGGTGATACCCCTAGAATCCTCGAGCCATCCTGAAAATAGTGCAGTTGATCAGGAAAAGCAGCACTTTTGGGGGTACACCACGGCTATGGACAAGCCCAAATGATTCTTCAAGTCGGCAGGAAAAGCCTGCCCAGCTGCCAAAGTTGCAGAGATAACGACACGTCTCGACAATCGATGATTGCTCGACGTGACAAGAACAACATTTACATGGTGTCACACCTGCTGAAATCAGCGAAAAAAACACGTCCTTAAATGAGCAGCGTTCAAAAGTCACATGTATTCCTTTATAAAGGGGCTTAAACTGCAAAGCGCGCGCGAAAGCTAAAACCTGCATCGCGAAAGTGTGGCGAAAGCCGCGCGAAGTCTTGATTGATTGGCTCCGTCGCGAAAGCTGCGCGAAAGCTAAAACCTGCATACGGAGAAATACGGCGAAAGCTCCGCGAAAGCAATTGATGAAAGACTACTTTCCGCGAAAGCCAAACATGCAGTCGCGAAAGCTTCGCGAAAGGGTTCGCGAAAGCAGTATGCCAATATAAAGCCGTGGTCATTAGGTTTTAAACACCACTTAAATAATTTTAAATATACACTAGAATAAAAAATTGATAATACAATAAATCCCTAAATCTTAATTTAAGATTCTAAATAATTAATACGGATATTTAAAAATTTATAAAATTTCTATTTGTAACCTATAATACCCACTCGGATTGGGAATTATATAATCGAATATTTCGGGTCCGAAAAATATTGATTAAATGTTAAAAATCGAAATAAATATATTTTAAAATTTATAATTAATTTATATAATAAAAATTATAATATTAATATATATTAATTTATTACTATTTTTAAATTATTAAATATTATATATTAATTTATTAATTAAAATAATAAAGGTTAAATATAATTTTTAATTAGATAAATTAAAAAATATTATTGAAAATTATTTAAAAAATTGGGCCTACCTTTCTTTTGACCCCTTACCTTGTTTTTTTGACCCCTGCCTGTTTTTTTGACCCCTAACCTTGTTTTTTTGACCCCTGTGAATTTCGACCTTTGACCCTGTTTTTTTGACCCCTTCCACCTTGTTTTTTTAACCTCTGTAACCTTGTTTTTTTTACCCCTGACCCTGTTTTTTGACCCGTTACCCTGTTTTTCTGACTACTGACCCTGTTTTTTTTACCCCTGACCCTGTTTGCCTGACCCCTTGAAGTGGCGTCCGGGATTGCACGAGTAGAGGCAGGAGAGGGAAGGAAGGGGAAGTAAGAGGAATGAGAAACGGGAGGAAGAAAAGGAAGGAAAGGAAGGAAAGGAAGGAAAAGAAGAGAAGGAAAACGAAGGAATGGACGGAGCGGAAAGAAGGAAAGGAACTGAAGGAAGGGAAGGAAGTGAAGGAAGGGAGGAAAGAGAAAGCAGTAAAGGAAAGAAGGGAAGAAAAGAAGGGAAGAAAATGAGGGGAAGGAAGGCAAAGAATTGGAAGGAAAGGCAGGAATAGAAGAAAAAGAAAGGGAAGGAAGAGGAGGAATTACCCAAATTAACTACCAAATGGCCCTTAATTATCCCGCATAAAATGATTTATACTAGGTAGTTCAGCTAAGCAACTATAACAGTCACAACATGACCTTCATTGGAACTAAATCACAGTAATTGCCACGCAGTTACACATCTGTAGCACTAAACCAAAACCAGGATATGATACTAATCAGTCATGACACGACATGAACTTAAGTGACAAGAAATTACATCACATGACCATAATTAAAACTAAATAGCATGAATTTACAAATAATAACAAGAAATAGTTACACATCTGTAGCACTAAACCAAAACCAGGATATGATACTAATCAGTCATGACACGACATGAACTTAAGTGACAAGAAATTACATCACATGACCATAATTAAAACTAAATAGCATGAATTTACAAATAATAACAAGAAATACTTTACTGAAGCAAAAATTGACGGCCAATGGCCCAGACTGGCCCAGTGACAAACTGTTAGCCAACTATTACTACAGTAGCAGTTTATTGATAAAGTAGTGGTACAGTAGTGGTAGACTAGTAGTGGGCTGGTAGTATGATAGTAGACGAGACGTAGACTAGTAGTATAGCAGTAGACTAGTCCAAGACCCACCGTCCAAAGCACCACTGCACCAAGACAATATCCTACCGTCACACCACTGCCACACCGCCGCCACACCATCAAAACACTACCGCAACACACAACACCACCACCACCACACCACCACAACACAACCACAACACCAGCACAACACCACCACAAGATACAATACCGCGACAACACTGTCACAACACCTGCCACAACACTGCCACAACGCTGCCACAACGCTGCCATAACACTGCCATAACACCGCCCCAAAACCACCACCACAACACCACGACAACACGACAAC
>VSDK01003948.1:85267-99968 GCA_009767595.1 Symbiodinium kawagutii | reverse complement strand
TTTTCAAATTTTAAATAATTAAAATAAAATAATTATAAAATATAATATAAATATTAAATAAATAAAAATATTAAATATTAATTTAAATATAGAATTAATTTCTATAAAAATATAATAAAAACTAATTTTAAAATAATTAAAAATATTAATATATTTTATATATAAATTAATTTTTTTTAATGTATTTAATATTAATTTGAAAATTTTATAAATATTTTTTTTTTAAATAAATATTTTAATTATTTTGAATAATGTTAAAAGAAATATAAGAAAGAATATTAAAAAGAATTTTAAAAGATATGTCAGAAAGAATGGCGGAGAGAATATCAGAAAATATTTTTATTTTAATGTCGGAGAGAATGTTAGATAAAAATGGAATTAATAAATGGTATTAAAATAATATGATAGAAAATATTTAAAATAATATATTTTTTTAATATTTATATATTGATATTTTGAAATTAAAAAAATATAAAATATATTAAAATATATATTTAAATAAAAATTAATAAATATTATTTATATTTTTTTAATTTTTATATATTATTTTAATTATATTAAATTATTTTTTTTGGATATATTTTGAGATATATTTTTAAATATTTTTTTGGATATATTTTTTAATATTTTTTTTGTTATATTTATTGATATTTTTTTAATATGGTTTCTAATATATCTTCTAACATATTTTTTTCGCATTTTTTTTAATATCTTTTCTAATATTCTTTTTATTATCTTCTGATATTCTTTCTGACATTCTTTCTGATATCTCATTTGATATATATCTTCTAATATTCTCTCTGATATTCTTTCTGATATATCTTTTGACATTCTTTCTGACATCTCTTCTGACATTCTTTCTAACATATCTTTTAACATTCTCTCTAACATTCTTTCTAATATATCTTTGAACATTCTTTCTGACATCTCTTCTGATATTCTATCTTGACATTTCTTTTGACATTCTCTCTGACATTCTTTCTAAAATATCTTTTAACATTCTTTTTTTCTGATATTCTTATTAACATATCTTTTAATATTCTTTTTAATATCTCCTTTGATATTTTTATTGATATAATTTCTTTTATTCTTTATTATAATTTCTGACATTCTTTTTAATATATTATTTGACATATCTTCTAACATTCTCTCTGCAATTCTTTTTGACATATCTTTGAATATTCTTTATAATATATTTTCTAAGATATTTCATATTATATTTTTTAATATTTTTTCTGACATTCTATCTGATATATCTTCTAATATTCTCTCTGACATTCTTTTTGACATATCTTCTAATATTTTTTAAATATCTCTTCTGATATTTTTTATAATATATCTTCTAATATCTTTTTATTTTTTCTAATATATCTTTGAATATTTTTTTAATATTTCTTCTAATATTCTTTTTAATATTCTATCCTGATATTTCCTCTAAGATTCTATCCTGACATTTCTTTTAACATTCTCTCTAATATTCTTTCTGACATATCTTTTAATTTTTTTTTAATATTTTTTTTCATATTTTTTTAAATATATTTTTTAATATATTTTTATATTGATATTTCTTATAATATTCTATCTAATATATCTTCTCTCTGATATTCTTTTTAATATTTTATCCTGATATTTCCTCTAATATTCTATCCTAATATTTCTTTTAACATCCTTTTTAACATTCTTTCTAATACATCTTTTAATATTTTTTCTAACATCTTTTTTGATATTTTTTCTAATATATCTATATTATATTATAACATTTCTTTTAATATTTTATCTAATATATCTTCTTTTATTTTTTCTAGCATTCTTTCCAACATATCTTCTAATATTCTCTCTAATATTTTTTCTAACGTATTTTTTAATATTTTTTTGTTATTTCTTCTAACATTCTTTTTATTATATCTTTTAATATTTTTTCGAGATATTTTTAAATACATTTTCTAATATTTTTTCTAATATATTTTTTAATATTATTTTCTAATATATTTTCCAATATTTTTTCGAATATATCTTCTAATAATTTTTCTAATAATTTATCCTAATATTTTTTTTTAATATAATATATTTTCTAATATTTTTTTCAATATTTCTCTCAACTATTAGGTATAAATGGTCGTAGTTAAAGTCCAATAATAATTATTAAATATAAATAATTAAAAATAAAATTTAATAATGACCATTAAGTAGAAATTATTATATTTAAAGTCCGATAATAACCATTAGGTATAGATAGTTGTAGTTATAATCCAATAGTAATTATTAAATATAGATATTTATAATTAAATTCCGGAGGAAAATAAAGATAAGAATAATGATTAAAATAAGGATAAAGATAAGGATAAGGAAAAAAATAAGGATAAAAATAAAGATAAAGATAAGGATAAGGATGAAGATGAGGATGAAGATAAGGATAAAAATAAGGATAAGGATAAAAATAAGGATAAAAATAAAGATAAAGATAAAGATAAAGATAAAGATAAAGGTGATAAAGACGATGATGATGGGTCTAATTGATTCACTATTAGTTGAATAAGGATAAGGATAAGGATAAGGATGAAAATAAGGATAAGGATAAGGATAAGGATAAGATTTTAAATAAGAATAAAGATAAGGATAAAGATGAGGATAAGGTTTTAAATGAAAATAAAGATAAGGATAAGGATAAAAATAAAGAATTCTAATAAAATTTAATAACCCTTACCTAGCAGGTAGGGAAAAATATAGATAAAAAAAAAATAATATATTAAATATAAATTTAATTAAAAAATAATAATATATTAATATAAATAATTTATATATTATTAATAATAAATTATTTATATAAATAATAAAAATTTATATTAAAAATAATTTTATATTTATTATTTTAAATAAAAAATAAATCTATATATAATTAAAAATATTAATTTATAATTTTAGAAAATTTTTATAATAATTATCCAATAATAATATTTTAAAATTTATGTTTATTAAATTAAATTATTATAATGTTATGGTGGGGATTACCCGAAGCAAAGTAATTTCTTGTCTGATAATATGTAATAATTGTATAGATAATTTTGTTATTTTTTCCCCTCAGCGATATGAAACATTGCAGCGCCAGGAGGGTAACCATTGCCACAGCATGGAGTTCTTCCAAAATACGAGATTTCTAACGAAGATTCTGCAGCTCTTCGATCACCCTCGGAAGTCTGCTGCCCTTTTGTCAACAGAGATCTGGCGACATCTGGAACTCCCATAGAGTCAAGCATACTTTTCTTGCAAATCTACAGAGACATTGCGAATTGCCTGAAGATTTTCGCGCATCTGAATAGTCGCTGGCCTAAACACTTCCACATTTCTTTCCAAGATTTTCCAAATAGTTGCTAAGTAGATCGTTTGGTTACCATGAATCACCAAAAATTTTGTCAGTCACTTGTGTTGGTCATGCGCAGGCGCAACAAGCAATCAAGGTTGTTTATGCGGCTGTGAACCAAGCCACAGAGAAGAAGGAGTTATTGGGACCACCAAAGTAGGATCAATCTCAGTGGAATGCAACCAATCTGGGTTTGACAATTTTGAGACAATATTAAGTGTATACTGGATGACACAACCCCAATTATGCTTCCGTTCAAATCCTCACCGGTTGGTATGATACTATGTGGGTAGCATCCGCAAACTCCAAATGCGCTTAAAGCAATTTAGGGTTCCGTCCTGAAAACGGTCATAGTCAGGGAATCAGGGCATCCCAGCGCAAAGGTAGCCCAAATGATTGGTGGTTTCCTTGCAGGATTGCCTCTCAGTAATCACGATGCATCATTGATCACCACAATTCACCACTGCTAGTCACTACCAACCCCTAGTAAACCCTACAAATCCCCTACTAACCCCTAGTGACCCCTAGTAACCTCTAGTAATCCCTAGTAATCCCTAGTAACCCCTGATGACCCCTAGTAACCCTACTAACCCCTAGTAACCCCTAGTGACCTCCAATAACCATTTTTTTTTGAATCTTTGGTCCTTCAAGTTGCAGTCTACGATCCTCCCCTGGAGTTCCGTTGACACTTCCGGTGACACTTCCGTTGTGAAACACGTCGAGGGCTCCCACCGGCGCAGGCCCCTGAGGTCGCTGGATCATGGACTGCCCCAAGCTGAAGCGAAGCTTCCCAAGAGAATCGTAGAATCAATTCGAATCATCTGTTGGGAAGCACGATTTTTTTTTGACTGATATCATTTGAAATACCTAAATTAGAATCAATGTAGAATCAATTCGAATCATCTGTTTTGAAATAGTATTTGATGCTCATTTGTCGGTGTTTACCTATGAGATTTGGATGCTATTGAATCAACGTGGAAAATTTGGATGGTATTTAAGGTGCTTATGTCCAAATCGTAGATATTACACGAATACGAAAGCCACGCCATGGATCGCAGGTTTCCCGCAACAATCAATGGTGCACGTTTTGTTTCTCAACCAACCGCTGTATCCCAGCCGCCCAATCGTGATGCTCCAGCGCCTCCGCCAGTGCGGGTAGTGCTTCCCGCCGATCGGAGAGTCACCCTACCCACAAAGTGATAATCAACTCATAGCCGCATAGCCACCAAATCCGCCGCACCCAAAGGGGGTAGTTTCTGGGGGAAAATTGAGAATGTTTGCCTACAATCTGGGTCCGGAACCAAAGATAAGTTGGTTCATATCTGAGTTAGGGAGGTTCAACCAACTTATACAATTATATATATGAAACCAACTTATATCTGCTAGGCTTAACTACCAGTTATATATATATATATATATATATGAGACCAACCTAAGAGCTCTAGCCACTGCCGGTACGCATTCTGCATACCAAGCAACATCCCGAAGTTGTTGGGTAAAACCAAACACGCCTGAAACCACCAGCTTGTCATTCTTACACGACCATGTAGTCAGACCATCCGAGGATCCAACACTGGAATGGCAAATTATGAATATCAAGGATGTCCATCTTCCACATCAACCCGAATCATCTTCTTCTTCTCTAGTGATTTTGGACTAATTCATGATTACTTGTTAAGCATAGCAACTATAGAAACCATGATGGGAGATCTCATATTAATACAGTAACCCAGTAAAACCTGGTACATTTGATGGTGGTTACAAAATTGGGGGTGGTTTATCAACAGCTATCGACCCGTGATGATTACAAAACATGGTTAGTTCCGAACGAACCATAGTCAGTGAATCTGTCAGTGAACATGTAACCGCAGCTATTAATGATAGGAAACTAACAGTAATCATGATTATTGTGGTTATTAAGCATAGTCCATAAGTATGGTTGATAAACCATGGTTATGACCATACATCATACACTATAACTGGTTTACAAAGCATGGATATTAGGCATGGATATCAGCCATAGTGAATAAGTATGGTCAATGTGACTCTAGTCCTTCACAGCTATAAACCATAGTCACTATAACTAGTCTAGAAACCACGGCTAGTAACCATAGTTAAAAAGTCACTGTTAATAACCATGGCTTGTAAATGAATATAGCCATGAACCATAGTATGATTCACCATGGCTACAAAACATAAGTCACAGTTTATAAATAATCATAATTGTTATAACAACCATGGCTATAACAACCAAGGCATGGCTACTATGAAGCATAGTCACTGATCATTAACCATTAACATAACCATGACTCTTAACTAATTAATCAATCAATTAATCACTGATCATTGAATCATTAACCATGACTATTATGAACCACCATTGACCACTATCAATCACTATTAATCACCATTAGTCACTATTAATCATGGCGATTAATGACATTATGAATCCTAGTCACCAATCATTAACAATTAACCATGACTACACTATTATCAATCATAAACCATGGCCATGAATCATAGTCACCAATCATTCACCATAAACCAATCAAGTAATTAAGTAATGAATCAATCAATTGATCACTAATCATTAACCATGAACCATTAATCATTAACCATGACTCTTATTAATCAACCATTAATCATTAATCATTAATCATTAACCATTCATATGACTATAGTTCATCATGGCGACTAATCATAGTCACTGATGCTGTTCTTCATGCTTCGCTTGCACCCCAGGGCCTGCCAACTGCTGGTCACACCTCACCTGAGAGCCGGAAACGCCCAGGGCTGGGTCTTGTTGCACACTGGTGATGGTCATGGATCATGACGGTTGAAGTGTGGATCAATGAAGGTTAAAGGGTGCTTAATGGTGGTGAATTGGTGGCTCATTCGATGTCAGATGATGGTTAAACGAAGGTTGATAGCTGCGTAAGGATGGTTGAAATGATGGGTATTACTTGTGCTTTTTCAGTTGCTCGTTGCTCGTTCCTCTTCAGATGGATCCCTCACAGTGGCATCGTTGATGTTTGATTCAACAATGGCTAATGAGAGCTAACAATCTCTTTATCAATGGCTAATGATTGCTAACAATAGCAACCGCCAATAGTAATCACTACTAAACCTAATAGTAACCCAGTAGCAACCACTACCACTAGCAACCAATAGTAACCAACTAACAGTGGCAAGCATGACTCCACCCAAGCAGGTAACCCTGCTACCACACCGGCACGCGGCTCATGCTAGTAACGCCAGGCTTGCCAAAACAAGGATGCCCTAGACCAAGCGTTCGCCACCGCGAATGATTGATATCCAGAAACTTTAGCATGAATCAAAATATGGTCATGATAAATAATATAGTTATGAATAATCATGACTTCTTTGATAGAATTGATAAACAATGATATTGATATAAATATAAGAATCAAATATGAACTGAAAAATCAATGATAACTCATCAATGATAATAATCCAAAATACATAATGACGAAACATGAATGGTTGATGATATAAATGATGCATCCATAAACATTGCTTCATTGAGAACTTGTTTGGATTCCAAATCTCCGGCCCAATGGGTGACAAAACCTCTTGCGTCGTCTATCATACTGGTTGGTCAACTGGTGCAGAGACACTCAAATATCTGGTTGGTGGTTTCAACCCGAAAAAATTCAGTTAAACAACCAACCATTTGTTAATACTAGGGAAAAGTGAAAAAAACATCAAACCACCACCTTCAGTAGTTGTTTCACCACTATTGTTGCTTAGAATCCCCTATCATTAACCATTCTGACTGGCTACAACACCTGAGACATAGCACGCAACATCCACCACCAAGCCACTGCACTGGGGAATGGGGACATGGTTAAGCACTGTGAGCTCTTCAGCAGCGCAACTGGTACCCTGTGGTGAACTCACATGGCTGGCTGGAATCTCCACCATTTTATCAGGAACCCCCTGGGAAATCATCCATTTGTAGTAGATGTTCCAGCCAGCCTTGTTAGTTCACCAGAGGATACTCATTCTTTATAGCTTCCAGACTTGAGCGTATGCTCTTCCGCTACACCAGCCCTGCAGGCATGGATGTAGGGAGATTTCTCTGCAGCGAGCAATAACATAGCTTCCATACTTGTCACAGGTCTTGATCTTCAGTCCTTTATGGCTGTCAAATCAGTGAGACCTCCAACGAATTCATCGAAAAAGATGTCACCTGCCAAGCACCAACCCGTTGCCGGTTGCCCATTCTCTGAACAGCTGAACAGTCCTAGCAAAAAACGAGAGGACCACAGCAGCAGTGAAAATAAGGATACAACGGTTTCAGCATACCTTAACCATATTTGCACACATAACAATAGTTAAACCACACTTTAACCAGCTGATTGACCATTCCCAACCAGCTTATCTCCCATAGTTGAACCATAGTTTAACCATGATTTATCAATGCTTCACCATGGCTCATCCAGTGAACCACTCTTAACAACTAGTCTACCATTAGCGACGAGAATATCAACCATAGCTGATATCCATTTGTAATCATTGGACCCAAATGGCTGTGGGTCAAGACCCTATTCCCTTGGCGTACCATCATTGGCTGTGGTTTCTCCCAATTTTGTTGGTGACTATCCGCCATTAAAAAAAGGTCAACCATGACCCATAGCCATACATAGTTGCTATGTTCCCTATTTTTGTTGTCTATCATTTCCTATTGTCAACCATTAACCATGAACCAGCTAATTAAGACCATCCCCACAACCATACCCCCCTTTGAGTAGTGGTGATCATATGGGTGTGTCTCAAAATAGGGGTACCCCCCAATCATCCACTTGAACCCATTATAGCAATAAACCAACCACAACTTTGGGGTTCCCCATTTTAAGAACCCCCCTTATATATCATACTATCATCAACCACTATGACACTATGCTTTTGATGCTGTGAACCATCCATCAATTGTTGGCTCGAGGATGTAGGGCAGAATCGGGTCACTTGCAAATCTTCCCAATTGAATCATCCTTCATATTTAGCATCTATAGGTAATGCACCTGTATATTATATAACCATGTATAGGTAATAAACCCACCATTCTTGGGGGTTCCTGTTGTAAGAAACCACCCATATCCCTGTCATAAAGCCAACCATGTTATGGGTGTCCCTATATTCCCTATTGTCATTGGGTTCATATCAATGCCCCCAGTAGTTGTTTCAGCATAAGTTTGTTGGCTATTTTCCCCAGCCATTAGCCATTATTTACCATGTTCAAAACCACCAAACCAGCTATTGTCAGAAGCATAGTTGGTATATCCCCAATTTTGTTGGTTATCATCCCCTATGAATAACCATTTGCCATTAACCAGCTAACTACTAGCAGCCAATTACAACCATCCCCACAACCATATATCCCCCTTTAACTAGTGGTGATTACTGGTTCCCCCATCATTAACCATTGTTTTGCCACTACGATTGCTGATTATGTTCTCCCATTCTTATTACTCAATATTGACCCATAGCCATATAGTTGGTATATATCCCCTACTATTGGTACTTATTATCCCTTACTATTAAGCAGCTAAAGCAGCTATCTTTGTTGGTTGATATCGACTCACAGCCATACATAGCTGGTATATCCCCCATTATTCTTAATTATCATACCCTATTATTAACCATTAAACATTGGTTGATTGGTTAAATTATCCCATAGCCACATCAACCACTACTATTGTTGGCTATCATCTCGTATTCTTATCCATTAACCAGCTATTTTTATTGGCAATCCCACCAGCTTGTTTTTGTCACTGATCAACTGCCCGTTGTGATCATCCGTCACCGTTGTGCCGCGTGGCCGATCCCATGGAGCCGTCACCAACTTGGCAGCGGCAGCGCCTGCACGCTTCTCCACCACCTGGAGGGGATCACCGTTGGTTACCGTGAGTTGGTCAAGTGATGGCTACATGTTCAACCAATGAACCGTTGGTTATATAGTTACGGTTAGTTGGTCACATGGTTAGTTCATGGTGAATTCGTGGTTCATTGATGGTTCATTGATGGTTCATTGGTGGTTCATTGGTGGTTCATTGGTGGTTCATTGGTGGTTGATTATTGTGTATACTTGTGTATATCTATGTAATTTTGCTGTATATAATGTGCTGAAGAACCTGGTTGGTGACATTAAAAAATGGATGGAAATATAATCATCAGTGATACTTCTTGAATGGTTGATATAGTTAATGTTCCCTAACAGTGGTTAACAGGGGTGGATTTGCGCTTCTTGCTGATTCATAAGGTTGGTACCGCTTGATAACGGTTGATGAATCAACAATCTGGGATGATTACAAGGGAATGGCGATATAAACAAATGATATGGATGTATACGAGCCATCAACAAATGATATGAGATATATGCAAATGATATTGGATATGATACGGAATATAAACAAATGGATACTAGCAATACAGGATATCAACCATAAACATCAGGGATAACAAATGAGGATAATCATAAATTGGTGATGACGCTGACATATTGTCAATCCAATAAAAAATCACGGAGAGGGGCTCAACAACAGCGATGGCTGGTGTTGGTGCTAATGGCTCGTGATAGTTCACGATTGATACGCAGTTTTTCAAACAATGACTGGTTCAACCATCATTTCAGGACTTGTCGAATGGTCTTCTGCATAGCCAGCCTTGACGCAAACTCACAAAATAAAGATATTTAACCAACGGGACTTGCCAATGACGGGATAACCAATCATATGAATTAAATGTATAGACATACCATCCATACCGATGCTGCGCAAAATTCATTTGCAAGTCGGGGTCCCACTCGTTGTTGTTTCAAATTCTACTCCCAGCTCATGAGCAGTGACATCGATAAGCATAAGTAGGTCTTGTACATAAACCTGCGTATGCGCCTGTGTATACATGCAAATATGTATCAACACATAAATGCAAATGAAATAGATGCACACAAACACATCAACCAATACATGTGTATATACATATATACATATACATGAGGCTGCGTCAAAATTATTTGCTTGAGGTGTATTTTCTCAGATTTTTTAAAAATGTCCCCAATCGTTTTCCAAGTTTTGGGGTATATACTCCTTTGGGGCATCTTTTTTAGGACGTCCCCTATCGTTTTTCGAGTAAAATTGACAAAACACGTCTCCATGTAACGCTTAAGCGAAACGCAATTGACTATAGTTGTGTCTCTGGTTCGTATGATTGTGTGTGTGTTTAAGTAGTCTATGATTGAATCAAATGTACGGTTCAGAATTCCCAGGGAAAAAAGACACAGCTGAAGGCCGAGCGTTCAGTGTCAGAGTCACCGCCAATGAATTCAGCTGCTGAAGATTCTGAAAGCAAAACACACAGCACGAAGAGCCAGTTCATAAGGCCACCTTTGAATGATCACTTGAATGTCGCATCCCCACTGCTGGTAACTTCTGAAGCCACGGCTAAAGGCAGTTATAGGGGCTTACTCCACCTACCAAAGCTAGGTTAAAGGCTTCATATGGCCATGGTTACAGGGACTCCCTTCACCATATAGGGATATATAGGGCTCAACCAACCATGGCACGAATCACTCCTGCCAGCCGTAGCGACGCCCATGGCCTCTCCCATGATGGCATTCGCTTTCTTCTTTTCCTGCTCAACGGCCTGGGAGTGGCACCGGAACTGTGCTCCAAACTTTGAAGAGGGGCCTAGATGACCGACCGAAGGACATCATACCGTGGTACTCGCACATGCGGTCGTGCTGTTTGGATGATTGGTGTTCTCATTTTTTCAATCGATGTTGCGCATTGCTGTGGGTCAATGAATGGAGCGGAACGACAATCAACGAACAAATTATGTCCGGAACATCTGAATTTTTGGCCAGTCTGCTAGTGAAATCGCTTTACCAAGACCGACCAAACACATGGCTCAAGGGAAACCGTGTCCACCGAAAGGAGGCGTACCCTCCCCCGTGGAAAGATCTGTTAGTTTACAATGCAATCACGTCACGTCTTTGGTCACATCTACGAAATCCTGGGATTCCAACAGATTCCAAGCAGCATTTTTTCAGGGTCACTGCAACAACCAGCTGGTTCCACTGAGTGATCAAAAAGGATCAACCATTTTTCGTGGAATCCCAGGGTCTTCATGAAGCTTCGAGCCGAAAAAGTGGGTCTCCCCTATTTTCGGCACGTCCAAAGAACCGCGGCACCAACGCCAGCGACCACTGCAAGCAAAAGGCCAGTCCATGGATTTGACCCTGAGAAGTTCTTGAAGTTGACAGGCTTCAAGTGGGCAGTTCCATACCATCCAGCCCATTCGGTTTGCTGAGCCGCCGCTGCAACTCCACCTGAGGCTTGCGAAGCTCTCATGAATCTCTGGGCTGCTTCGGTGTAAGATGGGTTTCGCATGACTTTGCTGACAGCTGAGTAGACTGTGTCCTCCGTCATCCAGCCTTCTTTGTAGGGATTGGGAGCAGTGTCCATGACTCCCGGAATCTTTCCGATGAGCTCTGCAACCCCAACATCCTTCAACAGGTTAGAGTTGAGAGGCTGGTCTCCAAAAAAAGGAATCGCGACGATGGGCTTCCCAGCAGTGATTGTTTCCAAGATACCACCTGTCGTTGGTGGTTGAACCACCCGTTCTAAAAATACCAGTCAATCAAGCAACCATTCCAAATATGAGGGAAAAGAAAAACATGTTCAAAACCACCAACCAGCCACCCCATCCACAGTGAGAAATGACCACTTTGATCGCAGGATCTTGAAGTAACTCAGCTTGCGGAGTCCATTTGCTGATGAAAAAGTCGGGGTCGTCCTCCCGAGCTCGGCAACCACCGGTCATGATGGGTCAAACCTTCGTACTGGCTGTTGATGGCTTTGATTGCTGGTTAGTGGTTTCAACCCCTGTGAAAAATATGCTTGTCAACCAACCATTGGTTGATGATTGGTCGGGAAAATAAAAAATGTTAAAACCACCAACCAGATTGAGTTTGCCCATGTCCCCGAAATTGCAGGTTCTGTCACCAGGGAGATGGTCAGGGGGAATGTCAACTCACATCATCGATTCTTGCGATTCAGCTTGCGCTTCAAACTACTTTGTTCACATGGGAAGCTGAGTCCGAGCTGACCCCCAAAAATGCTTGGTTTATTACAAACAATGATTCAACAAGGATGATTTGAGGGTACGAATATTTCAATCAACATGCAATTGACCCATGGGTAATCATCAATCATCCATTGGTCATGAACATTGAGAACCCAAAAAAACTCCTGCTAAACAAGGATGATTTGGGGGGTGCCCCCCTTTTGAGAAACCCCCATTTGGACTGGTCCTTGACAGGCAGGAACTGCTGTTGCTCCTCCTTCAAGCTCCAAACAACTCGAAACTTCTCCTTCTTCAGGCCTTTGTATAGGACACGCACCTGTGACGGGTGAGGAAAAAATCCATTCATAGTCATACTCATCCGCCAAGAAGTGCTAGTAAGACTAGTTTGGAGCCTACCAACAACCTATGGTCGGTGACCAGGAAACATCCCAAAAAGAAACATCAGGGTAATCCTCATGGAGCTCAACAGCTGATTTTCTTCGCCTGCCAGTCGTGGAGTTTGGCCAGGCTGCCCGTAGTCACATACACAGCACCAGGGCCATCCGATTCTCGAAGAAATCGATGCAGTTCAACGTGCTCTTTGGCCAGTTGTTCTCGGAGATCAACGGCTGGGGGTAAGACTGGGCCAGTCATCACAAGATTGGGAAACACCGGTGCTGGCTGGTCCAGCCCCCAAATGGTGTGCACTAACATGACAGCACCTCTGGCCACATGATGTTGCAGTTTTCGGCCCATAGAGGCAAAATGTTGGATGTTGATCAGCGCCGCAAACGTCTCCAGGTTCAGCCGTTGGCGCTGCATGAAGAAGCCAAAGAGCTTCCAGCCCGTCGTAGCATCCGGCAAGGCAAGGAAGGCACGCATCATTCTCAAAGGACCTGGCACGTTGATGAGCAACGGAATGTCAAAGCTCTCTGAAGCAGAAGCTCCTGCAAGGGTAGCAAAGTCTGCCAGCACCACATCGGGTTTGCCCTTTGCAAACTCTTTTTCCAAGGCAGGCAACATAATCTCCTCCATGTATAAGAAGAGAACGCTCCCTCTTTTTTTCGCTTCTGTCTTGATGTCTTCCAAAGTGTTGCCTTGCATGTCTAAAAAGACACCCTCCGATCCCGTTTGCTTGATCTTCTTCTCAAAATCCTTCTTTGCAAAGTCCTCGGTGTAAACTGTGACTTGATGCCCACGTTTGCAGAGCTCCTTGCAGATGTTCAACATAGGATTCATGTGCCCACTTTGTCCTGTGGAAACCACTGCAATGAACAAGCGCTCTTTCTTGACACTTGATGCGCCATCGACCAGCTGAGAGTAGGAACAGTCTGACTCTCTCATGGCCGTCTCGGTCTTTCCAACTCTCCGATGGTCACTGAGCCGAGATCCAACCGGTTGACGGTGGATGACAGCGACTGAGTTGCGATGGCAAACTGAGTTGGAACTCACTTTTCATGTGTCACGCAATTATCTATGATTAAATCAATATAAATCAGCTGGAAAGCATGCAGTATAAACACCCTGACAGCAACGGCAGTGCAGAACCACCACCACCACCACCACCACCACCACCACCACCACCACCACGAGGGACCACCAGGAACAGCAGCAAAAGCACTTAATAGCCGTTTGAAGCTATTGTGCCCTACCATTGACCTCTATTGGTGGTTGTAACCACCATTCACCATAGTAAACCGAAAATTCCATTCTGCCCTATTATCAACCACCATTTGGGTGGTTCTAAATCCTATTCTCCCCTAATATCAACCATTTCAATGGATAAACTCATCATTCTCCCCTAGTGTCAACCATCATTCACCGTTCCAACCCCTCCACCGGTGATCATCGGCGTGCGCGTGGCGCTAAGCCGCGGTGAGCCGCGCAGCCTAAGCCGCGGCGCTCCACGGCTCCCACGGGGGCCCCAGGCGCGCCGGATCTTCTCCTCTGCAATGGCAGCCTGGTGTCAGCGGTGGCGGCTTTGCTGGAACCAACCAACAACAAATGGTTAATGGTTAATAATAGGGGATGACAACCAACAATAATAGGTTAACCAACAACCATAATAGGGGAGAGTTAATAGTTAATAATAGGGGAGATGGTTAATGGTTAATCATAGGGGCTGATAACCAACAATAATAAGGGATGATAACCAACAACACTGATTAACCAACAAAAATAGCTGGTTTAGCTGGTTAATCATAGGGGATAATAAGTAATAACCAGCTATATATGCGTCAGTCCGCCGGCGGTCAA
>VSDK01003948.1:25041-80549 GCA_009767595.1 Symbiodinium kawagutii | reverse complement strand
CGGGGGCGGTCCCCGCCACGGCCAGGCTGTAATGGTTGAAAAATCGGTGGTTTTTGATGGCTCTACTAGTGGCTACAGCCCATGGTTGATTCATTTTGATGATTGATGATGGTTTGTCAATGATTAGTTGGTGACTCGCAGTCATGTCTCTCCTACCATGGGTCGTTCAAAGCCACTCACAGGTCGTCTCATACTAACTTACGCTCAAATTTACCATGGGTTCTTTTTCGTCACTGTCGTCAACTACAGCCAACCATCCATCAAACATCTCTTTATTCCCAATCCTTAGCCAGCTTGCTCAACACTACTAATAATAATCTATTAACCACTGCTCATTACCAGAGGGTCGCCCGTTGTTAAAAGCTGAACTATCATGATTAAGTCTTCACTAACCATCATCATCCCATCCATCATTTGGCATCATCATCAGCCATTAGTTTGCCATCAATATACCATCCTTTGACAACCTTTGCATCACGACCATCGTTTGACCATCTGCACCACCAATCAACCACCAACCAACACTCATCAAGCTCACCATAACCAGCAACTTAGCGCATCATCATCAATAAAACACAAGTATT
Source organism: Symbiodinium kawagutii (assembly GCA_009767595.1). NCBI lineage: Eukaryota > Dinophyceae > Suessiales > Symbiodiniaceae > Symbiodinium > Symbiodinium kawagutii. Next base: position 79,965 of record VSDK01003948.1, on the reverse strand, counting down.
CACCATCTATTCACCATCCTTTCACCATCGTTTCACCATCGTTTCACCATCTAACCATTCACCATCCCCCCCCGCATCCGCCATCACCATCCGCCATCCGCCGTCTCGGACCGCCCCATGGACCTCGGACCTCGGACCCAAGGCCTCCCGAGGACCTCAGCTCCCGGCGCTGCTTTTCGATCTCCTCCAAGCGCTTCATTTCCTGCTCGATCTGCCCGCGCCTTGGGACCACGCCGGCGAGGTGCCAGTGGATGGCCCAGGATGCTGGTGCTGAGCTTGATGATTTGTTGATGGTGGATCATGGTGGTGAATAGATGGTGAATAGATGGTGAAACAAGTGTTTCAATAGGTCGTTCATTGACGATGCTTAAAGTTCAGACTTCGTCATGATGAGCTTGATGATTGGTTGGTGGTTGATGTTGATGGGTGGCTAACGCTAAATGAACGTTAAGTGAAGGTTAATAGCGGTGGTTGATGCCCCTTTGCGGGACAAAATACATGGTATGTGCCAAGAACGCAATCTGACAATATTTACCCCGCATGGAAACACATCATCTAAACGACTTCATACAAGAGCAAAGGAATAGACATGGCGTACAAGCAGAGGATAACAGCCAACAATCCAAAACTTCTATTCCATGGCTATTGCCTTAATTGATTGTACTTCCCGATGCAAGGCTTTCAGACAGACAATGAGCCACTTTTGGGTACCCACTGTGGGCACATCATGAAACGCGAGCTGCCAGTGAGACAGGCCATACCATTGGATGCCATGCACCATGTCGGATATGAACTACTCATTGGTACCAAGTACAAAGTATCAACCAAACTAGCGAGGATTGGCTTTTCGTTGGGTTCACAACCCAAATCAACCTATCAAAGTGTACAAATCACTGTTAATCATCTTAACCACTACAAATCACTATTACTTATAGAAGTGTGGCCCACATAAATCCAAAGAGTCAAATGGAAGCTGAACCACTTCAACAGCTCAATTAATAATGGTCACTAACTGTCAATCAATAGTTCGTACATGAGATTCATATGGCTGTGAGTGGATTCCCACTACCCGTCCTGTTCCCATACCATAGACGACCAAATCAGCCTGCATGTTGGGATGTTCATCCAATTTGGGGATTTTCGGTAGTGACCCCTACCCATGGTGAATAAATGCTGAGTCCACAGAATTGATAACCCATAATTACCATTATCTACCATTTATCAACCATTTCTACCACTGTTCACTGGCTTATGAACCAGCTTATTTGCCAGCTCAACCACTTAACTCACCAGCTATATCCACAGCAACCCTGGTTGCCAACCATGGCTTGGGGTGGGCGTCACAGGCGACTGCTCCAATGGTTGGTCACTTGGCGACCCGAACTCCTTGGCGATGTCGGTCTTCACCTGTTCCCGCAGCTGGTGCTTCAACCTGGCGATGAGAAAACCACCAGGGTTCATCGGTCGTGCGGAGAATCATCGGATGTTTCAATGGCACAAGCTATTTATTAATTGTTGATTAGTGTTGATTAATTACTATAGTGATTCTTGAAACAACTAATTGTTGATTAATTACTATAGTGATTTCAGTGGGGTTGATTTCAATAAGAAGCAACAAGCAGTGATTTACAGAAATTAAGCAACAAGCTATCAGGATTTATAGTCATGAAACAGGATTTATGGCTGGATAATGAAGCAACAAGCTACACGCAGAATCGTCACCAACAGCAATCAGGATTCATAGTCATTAAGCTGAGAAGAATCGGAAGCAATCGGAATGAAGGAAAGATAGCAACCAACAACTAGCAGGATCAGGAGTCTAAAAATGCTTAACAAGCTGATATGTCTTTGTTTGGAACGGGCAATAAAAAACAAACAATAGTTAGCCCAACCACCTGTTGCTTGGATGCTTGGATTGCTGAACTAGCAATGGTAAATTTCGCTGCAAACTGCAAACTATTCTTATTACTTGATGACTTCCATGCCTATTGTTGTTGTTTCACAACTAACCTAGATATTGCTGACACAAGATAATCTGCTTCACAAGCCCCATGATTAACCTGTCATGATACTGGTCAATCATACATGATTAACATGGGATCGCTTGTGAACATGGGTGAGCTTCTCGATATACGAAGCGACTGGTCCCTGTTTCACAGCGAGCTTCGCTCAACGCTCCGCTGGGCTGCCGCACTTGACTTGTTCAGCACGATCATGATAAACCTCCTCCATCAGCGCGCGGCCTCACGAAACAGTTTCGCGTTCCGCAACGTCGACCACCAGGGCCGGTCCAGCAGGCGCCCCTGTTGTGATGATGGCATCGTATTGGCTACAAATGGTTGATAATCGCTGATCATGGTTCATAGTGGTCAATGGTTACAGAATTTTTGAGATAATGTTTGAACGTGGTTTCCTTTGCACTGACTGGGTGATACTTTCTGGTGAATCATGGCTAATTGCGGGTTAATCATTATTGATTGCAAACCAGTGGTGCGTTGTCTAGATTTAATTAAGTGGTTAATATTGCAGGATTAGAAATAGTTAATCTATTGCTAAGTTGGAGGGACAAGAAGACGCTGCGTACACCGTTTGGGGGTTGGCCAAAATCCTTTTTCCTGGGACACATCAATCGCTCAACCAATCGCGCGACAACCGCGGCGCCACACGTAGCAATCGCGGAGGGTTTTTGTTGCTTGTTCCCTGGATCTGTGTGTTAATTATATATACATCTTTAAACGGCAGCCATGGCTTTTTGCAGGTTGGAACTTGTGGTTGACCTTCTTGGATCCATCTTTGGAAAAATTGTGGAAGCAATATGGCTACGCGTGGGCAAGTGCTCACATGAGGACAGTTTGCATTCGCTCAACAATCGCGCATCAATCGCATATCAATCGCGGATTTGCCGAATTATTTTCCACGTTCCACATGTCACATGTTATGTTTTTCAACTGCTGGCATGACCAAAGATCATGATTGTAGGCTCGTCTCGCTTACCAATCGCAAAACAATCGCTCAACCAATCGCGATGCAGGTTTTAGCAATCGCGCAGAACAGAGTCAACACACCAATTCATGAATTTATTTGCATTTGCGGACGGCTCCCATTGGCAGATCAGCATTTGGGATGCACAGCAATCCATTGGTGCTCTGGTAGTCTTAAGCTATCCATGCTTCTTTTGACACTCTGAGTAGATGTGCATCAGTGCCGATTGTGGATGGTCAGGCTCATTTACCCTTTGAAATCTTCTTGAAATTGAGCACCAATCGTCATCCAGCCGGAGATGTGTTCAACGACTAAGACAGCATATCTATCTTCAACAGCTACTCGAACTTACAAACGTAGCCATCGTCAAGGATGATTTTGAAACTGCATGGTGTTTGTCGCCTTTGAGTACCTCCAGACCAACTATACAAGATGTGTATGGCATTTTCAGTATGCAAATTTAGTGCTGACTAATTATTCAATTACCTGGACCCTTCTTCTTTCCTTGAACAATGAACAGTCGAAAAAAAAAAAAAAAAAGATTGAGAAGTTTCATACCCCATAATTAAATGACAGTATGAAAAAAAATCAATCTGAAAACAGTCGGACAAGGCCCCAGATTGAGATGCACACGAGCCAGTTCTTCTTTCTCCCACTGCGCGTAGCGCTTCTGCCACTGGCGTTCAGACCTGGAGCTTCCGCCAACGGACACCTCTAAGCTGCCACCGAAAAAATGACATTGGCTTCGGCTGGGATTTAAAGTCACCGGTCACATGGCTGTGGGTCAAAACCCCGTACCCTTGGTTCCCCTATCATTTACCATTGTTTTCCCTATGATTTGGTTGGTCATTATAAGCCATTATTGATGGTTAATATTGACCCATGGCCACATGAACTCAAACCAGATCAAACACTTGTTACACGGCTGCCATTTAGGAAGTTTCATACCCCACCAAAATGGCACACGGCTGTTATTTAGGAAGTTTCATACCCCGCAAAAATGGTTGCTTGCAGATGATTTATCAGGAACCCATGAATCGAAACCAGTATTTTCATCGTCTTCTGGCTGCGCCGTTGAAGAATTAGTAACAAATTCAAATGATTGTCTGAAGAACCACACCCCATGAAACATATGCTTGTCAATCAACCAACCATTTAGCAATCAATCCATTTGGGAAAATAAACATGTACAAAAACACCAACCAAACAAGCAGCAGCTACCAACCAGCTACTATTCACAATAGGCAATCATCAAAGATCTTTGATTGATTTTATAATCAGATACTCTTCACAATACGGCGGGCTTCCCTATAAAACCACCAGGCCGTCTTCGTTGCAGCTGAGGCGTTGCTTCAGCGCCGCCCCCTGAGGCCAGTGACTCTTCATCCTGAAGTCGAAGCAGCTCCTCTTCGCTGGCAGCCTTTCGGGCCATCTCCAGCTTCAGCGCTTCAGTGAACCTGGAGCGATGAAACGCTGAGCGCGCCAGTAGGAATGGTAAGCATCTAATGAGCATCTTCATTATTTAAGGCGAGTAAATGTATGGGAAGTAATTCTTAATTACATTTGATATATGGTAAGTATATGGTAAATATGGAACATCATCACTCAGATGCGAAGAGTTTAACCTTAGCGCCAGTAGTGGTAAATACTCGTTAGCATCATCAACGGGAGTAGATATATGGGAGGTAACTCTTAATCATTAATCATCTCGTTGTGAAGCATCATCATCAACGTGAGTAGATATGGTAAGTATGAATAAGCATGAACTATCAATATAATTCAACAGTTAATTAATAGAACATTGTGAACAATTTGCAACCATTCCTTCAAAATTTATTGTGACAACCGACAGGAAACACAGATAGATGTTCAGACAGTTTCGGTTTCATGATCCCATCTCACAATCTCTGACATACGCAAAGTAAGAAGCCCAAGGGACAGAAATTTGCTTTACTGCTTGAGGACACAAGCTTTTTAGATGATTCATGGCAGTTCCTTGCTTTCATTTTGTTGGTTTTGATTTTGGAATCTGGGAACACAAGCTACATGTTTGACGTGGAGTGGGGAGAACCTTCGACATGTGTTGAGGGCACCTCTCGAATTGTGGTAAAGGCTATACCTATGGATCATCTCTCACCAAGATCGAAGACATCTTTCTGGTGGTGTTTAATTTCCAACAATCATTATTCAAGTTGGAAAACCACCCTAGGTAAGGATGGAAGCAGAGCATACAAAACCACGTGCCACTTTATTTGCATGTATGTCTTTATAACTTATAACGCTCTTACACTGGTATACCCCTGCGATGTATGAGATCGAAATCTGTGAAAACCAACAGTTGCAAACTTTGGACTTTTGGTACCCAAGCTGCAGATCTGGAAGTGACCCAGTTCTGCTGCTCTACATCCTCAACCCACCGATTGGTGAATGGTTGACAAAAATCAAAAGCATAGTGGCATAGAAGTTGATGATAGTGTGATATATAAGGGGGGTTCTTAAAATCTGGAATCCCAAGGCCATGGTTGGTTTATTACTATACAAATTTATAGTGGATGATTTGAGGATACCCTGATTTTGAGAAACTCACATTGTAAACTACCAGGATCTATCAGGGCTTCAGAATCCTTTGGGCGTCCCAACTCCATGGCTTTCTTCTTGGCTTTGAGCTTTTCTGCCTGCCAACTGCTTGGTGAAGCATGACGATTTCAAACGAACGATGCAACATCTGAATTCATCAGATGTAAGCACGCAAGAGAAACATGTAATCCGGACTTACCTTCTTGAAGTGTTTCACTGTCCAAGGTTTTTCAGTAGCGAACCGTGGGGATGTCCATGCAAAACCAACAGGGCATCGCTGGGCACACCCGGCAGCACCGGTGCCTCCTCTTGCTCAGCAATGAGGCGTTCGCGCTCTAAGACTCCATTGACAAAATTCCTGGGAGATGGGACGACCATGAATGCTACTAAGCCAAATTGCTAGTAGTTGTTTCAGTAAATTTGTATGTTTATTACAAGATCTATGTGTGAAAATCAAGATGTGATACATGGGTATAGCCATAATAGATGTAATCTGGATTGTCTCAAAAAATCATGATTGCGTGAATTAATGTTCATTTGGGGTTCGTTGGGGATACCCAAGAAACTTCATTTTCAAAGGGTAGCATGAAGAGGCTGAGAAACACAACCTGCTCTCCCATCCATTTTGCATTTCTGGTTGGTGGTTGAACCACCCCTATGAAAAATATGCTGGTCAATCAACCATTGGCTAATATAATCACTACGGAAAATAAACAATGTGAAGCAAACCACCAACCAGATTTTGTTTGCTTGTGGTTTTGCAACGGGTTCAAGAGCAGTGATCGATCATCCTGCATGAGCCTCACTGCAACTCCCTACGTGATGCTGCACTGGCTTGGAAGCATGGCAAGTCCTGGTTATCACAGCATAAAGCTGGCCGCACCCCATGTAATGCTTGGTTTCATCATACCCTCCTTTAGTGATTGATGACGGACCGCCATTCATAAGGTCAAGTCCAACCACCATCTATGATGGGTGAATTTTGGCAGGTCGCTCTGACTGGATATCGTTCTCATCCCATTACGCAAACATCGATGTGACTTCATCATAAACTGACAGAGCACCAGTGGCTTCCGAAATGAGTTGGCATTTGGGACTTGGACGAGTCTGAGAACAGCAATCAACTGTCAAGAGTCGCCACCACCAACAACGATCACAACGACAACAGCAACAGCCACAAGTACAGAAAGACGGCCGCCAATCAGAAGCCCCTGAGGTCAGCTCTTGTCAAATTCTTTCTCATAGCGCTCTTCTTCTGCTCGTTGCGCCTCGACTCGACAATCAGGTCAGCATTCGTAGCTTGAAAATAGATCCATTTGTAGAGATAAAATTGAGATCCCAATACCAAAGAAAACATCGGAGTCAAGACAGTGAACCCGCTTCCAAGGACCTTTCCAACATCAACACTCACGAAACTTTCGGTGAAAGATCTCTTCGTGGAGTACCGAAACCAAACCGTGGACAGGGTGCAAGCACGAAACAAACGACAGCAAATGCAAATCGTTGGCTGTTTGCTTCCAACCCATATGGTGAAACATAATTATGTATACTGCGGGCTGATAATCAACCCGCACATTGCCCATCAATCCAATGCCCAACATAATGTGTTGATTGTGTGTGTGTGTGTCTCTGACTGTTCCTATTGTGAAACGATCATTGCTTTATCATCTCTTGATTCGTGAATGAAGTGACACCCAATCTGTTGATTGCATCCCTTACTGGGTGCTTGACCTGCGGTAGTTACCTCCAAAATATGGGTGTGCTCATCGTCCCAGATCTGGTGGAAAACAACAACAAAATTGGAACCATGAAATCATTGCATAGTATGTATATATATATATATCCCAATATGGTTGGACATGCCCTTGTCATTCTTATCTCTTATATCGGTTACTGACCACGGCATAATATGAAGATATATTAGGCACCAAATGAAACAGTCAACCATGATAAGCGACTAATTATATAATCACTGTTGGGGACTGCTATCATCCCCCCCTCATATCACTTTGCCGAGAATTACCAACCACATCTAACCACTATCAATCACCAACCACTGATGTCCACTATTTTCTGATTGACCATCATTTACCAACCAGCAGTGCACAAGATGCAACCTTGAGACCATCAGGATATTCTTCAAGAACCCCTAAGCCTTCCAATGACACGCGGTGACGTGATATGTAAGTCCAGATCAGATCAACCCTTCAATTCACCACTGATGAGGTACTTCTTTTGATTGCTGCTGTTATTGCTGGCTTTCATCAACTACCAGCAGCTGGTAGATTGAGCTGTTGAATAGCTCTGGTTGGTGGCTTTAAACATTTCTTATTTTCAACAGCAATTATCAAGAACTGGTTGGTTGGCCTAATTTTTTTTCATAGGGGTGGTTCACCTACCAACCAGTGTTGATCATCATGGATGATGAAACTCCGCGGCTCGCCTGTTGGATCGCCATGTACTCATCGGCCTTTCGACGTTCCTGCGGCATCCGTCCGGATCCAACCACTGAGGTGACCCAACCACTGAGGTACCAAAACCTCTGGTTTTATACCATGGTGAATAATGGCCAATAATATGTGTTGAGAATGGCAATTCTTAACCATAGGGGAATGGCCATTATAGAATAACCAATGGCGAATTATGGCCAATCATATGTGTTGAGACTGGCAATTACAATGGTTAACCTAGGGGAGAGTGACCAAGAAGAATGGGGAATATACCTACCTGGTGATGGTTTCTCCAGTCATAGGGGATCCCAAACATGGTTGGTGTAGTATTATAAATGGGCAATAAACTGGATGATTTAGGGGGTCCCCCAATTTTGAGAAACCACCATATGGTTATTGTCATAGGTTTATGATCAAGACCGATGATAATGCTGAGATAATGGCTCAATAATGTCATTAATAATGGCTCAATTATATCAACCATTGGCCAATATCTTTTCATTGTTCTACAACAAAGGCCAATGGTCAAATAGCGGTTGATGGATGTCCCATGTTACTGGTATCAGTGCTCGTGGCCTGTGTTCATATGTTCCGAACCATCAGTGACAATGGTCGTGGAGCCGGGGAGCACTCGCATTGTGATGATAGGCCATTAAGTTTTCATGAATCACATCATGGTCTCAGGATGGAAAATTTGGTGATGGCCATGTGGGCTGGATGAATCAAATGAAGGATTTTACAATGCTATCTTCCCACCAGTTAGCCTTTCTAAAACTGCCAACTGTGGGGGGATCACCCACAGCGGCCATGCTGAAGATCTGGGCGAGACCAGAACTGCTGGGCGACAACCCTCCCAAAGATGGTTGATAAACACCAGAGATCTGAAACAACCGACCAAATGCTTGTTGCCATCCCACTATCTTTGATGACTCTTGGGCCATGAGCCACCAAGTAATATGGTGCGGCAACCACGGTTCCAACCAGTGCGTCCTATGTCATCACGCTCACTTATTTGAAGTGAAGGGTCCCCCTGTGCCTCTTTGGCGAAAACTCGAGCTTCCACCACAGCCCTCTTCTCCTGTGGCGCCAGTCGGTGGTTGTGAGGTGGGTGTATGGCTCTGCTGCAACGGTTCTCACAAATCACGTGCCAAAATCCTGAATCTATCTTCTATACCAAGTGACCAAGTGGGTTATTGACAAGTAATAAATGGTTAACTGATGGCTAATTAATGGTTGGTGATACAGTAGTGGGTAACAAACAGTATCTACCAAGATGTAACTCCTTATAAGTATCCATAGATTAAGCACCCTTTTGGATGCTCGTCGGGGGCGTGATGCTTGGTAGTTTTCTCGGTTTCGGCCGAAAACTGCATGAAACTGCTGGCCTGTTCCTCCTGCTCGGCCCAAATCTTTTTCAACCGATCAGCCTGGCTGCAGCTCCAGCAGCTCTGCTACAGAAGCGAGACTCGGTGTGCGACCATGTGCGAACCATCGAATCACAATAGTTCGAATATTTCACATGACATACATGTGGAAAATGGTTCGCAACAATTATGACAATTATGCTCCGTCATGGTTGATAGCATCGGATAGTCCTCAATGATGGCAAATAATCAAGATTCACTAATGATAACCAACAATAATATAGGGATGTTTGCGAAGCCATCCTGGCCGTTGATCAAAGTTGTCCCAACTCTGAAAGGGATGAATTTGAGCTGTCGCCACTCCATGACATTCCTATACCCATGGAAGAATGCCAGGCTGAAACGATGGGTGCTGGTGATTCGAACGAGTTATCCGAGACTGTAGCCATCAGACTGGATATGGCCTCGCCGCTAACGGTCCGGTCCCTCATTTCCTGGTTTGCCGAGTGCCATGCCTGAACTGTTCAATGGTAACGGGAACGGCAAGGTTAATGATGATGGTTTCTCAAAACACCTATCATCCAGTTGATTAACCATTTATAGTATGATGATTGGACATGATTCATGATCGGAAATGATTTTATCACGATTTGCAAATATTTGCCATGGTGGATAACGGCTTGTCACTGATTTGGACAGCTGTTCTGCACGACTGGCCCCTGTAACGGTGTTTGTTAGATCCCGAATATATCCGCTAATTAATCAAGTAGAAGCCAACATCCCAAAATGGTATTGTTGAAAATAGGAAAATCATCACTGATCAAACAAACAGAGTAAACTAATCTTTGCATTATACTGCGGGTGAGCCAACTTTTGTAACCATGGTGAATTTCACCAGCTGCGAGCAGTGGGGACATCTAGTCACTGCTTGCTCCCAGGTTTCTTCTTTTTTGTGTGCGTGTGTGCGTGGGATCGACAAGTGTCTGCCGAGATTTGTCAGGATCCTCTATGGCTGGGCCGGTGGCGAATTTTGCAATTTCTGCAGCCGTGCCTGTCGGATTTTTTTCAGCGTCGCCCAAATGTGTCTATTTGTGTTTTGCGTGACTAATGCCATAGTTTTACAAGGTCTTGCAGGTCCATGCTGCATTCTTCGTAGCAGGGGCAGCGCTTTGGATGTGTGTCATGTTCGTCGTTTCTCCGCACTGCTAGTCCTGCGGAAGGGGTTCAAAAGTTGCAAAATCCGGAAGAAAAGCCAAGTTTGCTGCATTCGTCGCTTTTCTGCGGGCTGTCATTGAGGGAAGGATCTGAGAGGAGTCCTTGGGTGCCTGCTGATGCGTTCTTGCCTCCAAAGCATTTTCCACAATGGCAGTGCTTGTGGAAGTGAAGTTCCGTGTCTAACGGTTTGATGGCAAAGGTGGTACGGTAGGAGCAGCTGGCGGTGTGTTTGGTGGTCACAAATGTCACAGCAGCATGCAGGCAAACAGCTACTACTCCGCTGCTCCAAGCTTCAGTGCCCCTGACGAACATCGACTTTGCATCTATACATACCCTTTTTTGGATGGTTGGCTATGCCCCGTAGCCATATCTCCCGGCAAGCCCAGTGGATGGTACAAACTCAGAAATGACTGAACAATCTCGAGGCAAAGCCTGCAACTGGTAGGAATCCCGCAGGGTTTGCAGTGCACGTTCCCAGCAACCAATCCACTGATCATGGCAAGTGGATTCCAAAGTAGTTGTGGGTCATTTGTCTCGTAACCTCCCAATGTACGGCTCGATTCCTCAATTATTTTGGTAGCTTGAACTGAGACCTAGGATGACATAGGATGACCACCACCAGCAGCAACTGTGGCCAATCTCAATACCTGGCTGTCAAGGGGTACTGCGCGCAAACCCTAGAAGCTGGGTCGCCGCTGATCTTTTCGGCGGCAGCGCAGATGGCGGTCAGTTCACGACAGCTGTTGCTGATCATCGTCAGGATGGAAAATATCCACTGTTTTGAATTGCACTTTGATCTTTATGACATATGCTAGTGATAAATCAATCTTTTAGGAATCTGTTTTGGTAGTTTGAATATAATCTGCAATATAGATGGGAGACTATGCGGGTCATTGGGTACATCACATATGACACTAGTGTCCGATTGAATAATAGTGAGTATCTGCACGGTGGTGAACAGATCGGTTTGGGGACCATTCTGGACGGCCTTGTGACGACATCAACCCCACAGAAAGCAAACGGAAAAGATGATCACAGCCCCTACAGATATGCTGCTTTGCATTTTGGCCAAGGAATTCTCGGCCGTCGAGCAACACTGGTCATTGCCAATGTAAGACCAGGGAGCCTTGCAGTCGTCTTGGTCTCCGTGAACACATTTGGCGGCCTGTTTTGTGCTTACACACGTGCCGTGGCCCAGGTATGTCCAGTCACCTTTGCAATACTCGGAACTGCCCTTCACATCAGTGAGCTGGAATTGCACGTCTGAAGTGAGACAACAACGTTCAAAGCCGATGTAGGACCAGGGAGCCTTGCAGTGGCCTTCGTCTCCCCGAACACATTTGGCGGCCCGATTGGTGATGACACATGTGCCCTTGCCAAGGTATGTCCAGTTTCCACTGCAATACCTACTGCTGCCCTTTGCTTCAGATACCTGCAGTTCTGAATCTGAAGTGAGACAGCACTGGCCATTTCCAATGTACTGCCAGGGTGCCTTGCAGTTGGGTTCATCTCCCCAGAAGCATTTGGCGAACTGTTTGGCGGTGACGCAGAAGCTTCCAATAAATCTCCAATCACCTGTGCACAAGCGACGTTCTCCATATCTCCGAGTGAGCTGAATTTTGGAATCGGAAGTGAGACAACAGAACCCCCTGCCCAGAAACACGAAAGGCTTTTTGCAGAAAAATGGGGTTGTGTGAACGGCACAGGCCGCAAACTTGCTCGTGCAGCACGTTCCGTTGCCACGATATTGCCAGTCACCCTGGCAATTCTCTGCATAGTAGTCGCTTCCTTGCTTGCAGGTCGTTTGATCATTCTGATCTAACTCCATTGTGCGAGCTTGATCTCGATCAACTCTTTTTGCCATGCATCCGCACATGCTAATGACCATCAGCAAGTTCAGTTTCATCAAGGAGGATATCAATTCAAGTGTGCAGAAACACTTGCGCAGTGCTAGCCATGAACAAACGCACGTGGCAATCCGGGTTCAGCAAAATTGGTACCGAACCGTTCCCAGTCGGGTAGGGGATTCCACATGGAAAGGTGTCTCAAACCACGGCGGCTACAAAAAGCTGCAGGGCGATAGGATGGCTAATCCAAACATCAAGTGTCTGAATTAAAGGCTTGTACTGTCACTGTAATAAGAACTTAAGAACTGGCTAAAGTTGTTCAATGTAAGCGGTGGAAAAGACCCACATGAACATGCACGTGGCATGCAACGTCAATGCAAGGCTACTTGAAATATCTCCATCATGAGGCGCTAGCCCCTCTTCCTGTGACCTTCCATCAACCAGATCGTCCTACAGGGCTGTCCATCGATTACTTGCGACGGTGCCAGGTGGAAGCGGGGTGAATGGACACAACGTATAGGTCCCAAGTCTCGGTCTTTCCAGCTCCACAAGCCGCCCACATTCACACACTATCCACCATCCTGTGGTCCACCACCAACGGGGTCATCAGGACCCGCTGCCACCTCCACCTGCTCTTCTTCTTTGTCAGCATCCACCTCGTGCAGTCCAGCAGTTCATGCTGCAAGGCGCTGGATATCCCATTGATGCTGGTTGACTTGCTGACTTGCTGGTTTGCCAATATCTCTAAGGTGCGAATACCGGTGCGAAGAACGGGACTACACCAACCAGTGTAGGTTGATCTTGGGTGATGGAAAATGATCAGCTAGTTACGCTAAACCTGATGGTGTATCTTGATCATGAATTGCCACGAATATTGACGATCACTCTGGCACACGTTAACACCAGGATTCACCACCTGGTGAAGTACTGAACTCATTTTCCTCTTGAAGTTCACAAAGATTCAGCAGGGAAACCATTCTGGTTTGTGGTTTCAACCCCTATGAAGAATATTAGTCAACACATCATTTGTTGATAATTGTATAATTACTAGGGAAAATAACAAATAAATAAAACACATTGAAAACAAAAACAACCAGCTACTCTTAACCATAGTAAACCATGAAAAATCCCTGGCTTCCCTATAAAAATGCGAAGCAACCCACCAGAAAAAAGTTGTTTGACCATACTTGTTGCTTATTATTCCCTATCATTAACCCTTTTCAATGGTTGAACACCCCCCCCCCCACAAAAAAAATACATTATATATATAATACATATATATAAACCCTATAAAACCACAAACCCTGTTGATAGGGCGTTTATACACCTTATGAACCACGGACCCTATAAAGACATATCAAAATGATATAGAACCAAATGGTTCCCTATCATTAACCGTTATCAATAGGGGTGGTGATATACAACAGCTTATCACTAACCCTGTTGATCGAAGATTTTCGCCAGCTGAGAACCCGCTTCTTACTAACCATCACTACGGAATATCACTATGGATCCCTATTGATTAGCTTATTAGTGATTAATAGGGTTATCAGTTAACCAGCTATTGATCCAAGTTTTTCGCCAGCGGTTTTTCGATCGCCCTGAGCACAGCGCCCGTTCTTTCTTCCAGTCCAGCTGAATGGCCAGCGTCTTCTTTTGCCTTGGCCGCGACGCCATGAGTGCCGTGGGGTAGCTCAACCATCGACCAACCATGAGCCAACCATGAGCCAACCACAAACCAACCATCAACCAACCACAAACCAACCATCAACCAACCATCAACCAACCATCAACCAACCACAAACCAACCATCAACCAACCATCAACCAACCATCAACCAACCATAAGCCAACACTTCCTCGCTTATTCAGTAAGCATTCAGCAACCTCCACCGTTCCCCTGGAGAACGTTCCACATGGATCGAGCTTGCGCTCGCTGGATGCGCGAGCGCTGGCTGGGTCCAGGCACACGTCGTTGCGCTCGTTCTTCAGGGCCTTCTCGCGCTCTTCGCGCTCGATCTTCGCCAGGTAGCCCTCGTGCCTGGATGAGGCGCAGCGGGCCCATGGCACCATGGGTGGTGCGAGTAGCGTAATCTGCGGGTGGTTGGCAACCACCCATGGGGAAGTAGTGCTTAATGGTGGAAAGAATGGTTAATAGCGGTTGATAATGGTTGAAAGAATGGTTAATAACGGTTGATAATGGTTGATAATGGTTGATAATGGTTCATAATGGTTATAATTGCTGATAATGATCATAATCTCAATAGTGGTTGAACCAGCCCTATGAAAAAGATCAGACAGCCAACCGTTTGTTAATCATTACTAGGGAAACAAAACGTGTGAAACCACCAACCAGTAGTGGTCAATAATGGTTAATAGCAATGGTTACAGTAGTAGCATTTGGTCGATAGCAACTCTACTGGTCAATAGGTGAATCATGGTTGGTTCCGGTGAACCTTGGTGGTCAATAGCTAATTACATTAATAATGGTTGGATAATGGTTAATCGCCCATGATGGTTGCTAGCAATGGGTGATAGCAATGGTTGCTAATGGTTAGTCATGGTTTAAGTTGCTAAAACATGACGGTTGATAGTGAAACAATGGTGAATGGTTGGTCATGGTTCAGCAAGATTCACTGGTTTTGTGGTGAATGATCTGCGGTGCATTTCCTTTCAGGGGAGGGGCTGATTTCACTTGATCGCAGTGGTGCCCAATGGGACTCCCACTATTAGAGTAGCTGCAAACCCACCATTGTGTCAACCTCCCTGACAGCTGTGCGCGTGACCATGCTGCAACTTGGGTGACTTGGGGACTTCCAAGGCTTTCCATTGCGGTTACCACAAGTGATGGGTGACTTCCCTTTTCGAGTTTTCTTCGCCGGCACGTGAGGAAAACGCACAGATTCCGAGCCATGTCTTCTTTCAGTACTTCGTCTGGCTGCGGCAACCGCATTGACGTCGTATGTTTGTAAACAGAAATGGGTGGTGAAGCTTTAGAAACGAATCAGCTGCAGCCCGGAAATCCCATCACAGCAGCTGTTGAAGAGGGTCCTGAGGCCGCTTGTTGGTAAGGTAGAGGGACCCAGCCATGGTAATGAGTACTGGTCAATAAATCAATGGTTAATGGTAGGTGATGAATGACATGTTAATCACCCATTACGGTTGATAGCAAAGGTTGATAGCAATGATTAATCATGGCTAAACAATGATTAAACAATCAGTATATATTCATATGTTAAGCCATGATTAACCTTTCTTTAGCCGTAACCCTTTCCTTAGCTGTTCAACCATAAGTCCTAAGCATTTAAACCATGATGAACCATTATGATTGCTATCAGCCATTTCTATCAGCCATAAATGAGTGATTAACCATTCTCTAAGCATATCATCAATAACCATTATTTAGTCATGTTATTTGGCCATTACATCATATTAAACAACCATTCATAGATTATTCACCATCATGGGTGATCAACCACCATGATTATCCAAAAGTTATTGAATAGTCACTATGAATACAGAAAGGGACGCTGTGAGGCCGTGTGTAACTTGAGGGCTTTCTTGCTGCGTATATCCCGTTTGCATAATTCATTGGGCTCGCAGCTTCCCTTTCGAAAATAAGAAGTCTGGCATAAAATGAACCATGTTTACTTAGCCATCTACTGCTTAACCATTATACTTATCTAACCATCAAACTTTAGCATTACAATAACTTCCTTGAAATCATCATGGTTGATTAATAATGATCAATATCAACTTAACCATAATTAACCACTATCCAACTGAACCATCATAATTGATTAATATCAACTTGACTCAATCATTGTCAAACACCATCATACTTAACCATTGTAGAAACTGACTGAACCATTACTTAACCATTGTTTTCCCTATTGTTGTTGGTTATTTTCTGCCATTGTTGGTTGGTTAATATTGGCTCATAGTCATATCAAAGCATCATAGTTGATTTTAAAAAATCGACTTTACTTAATCAAACCATCACATTTAATCATCATAGTGATTTCTAGTTGATTGATAAAATATCAACTTTACTTAACCATTATCAAACTAATCAAGTATGACTGTTTGATTAAGTAAAATGGCACTTCCCCAATAAACTCACTATTGCTCATAATCATACGTATCAAACCATCATCCTTAACCATTACAATAGCTTCCTCAACAATTATCTAACCCCTATCCTTAACCATTGGTTTGCTCAATATTTACCCATAGCCATATCAAACCATGATATGAAACCATGATATTAAACCAATAATATCACGTTGATTACTGGTTTCTATAGTTAATCATTAATTAGTTATCATAACCATCATACTTAACCATGAATTTTATTGGTTAATATCCCCCAGTATTGGTTGCTCAATGTTGACCCATAGCCATATCAAACCATGATATGAAACCATGATATCAAACCAATAGTATTACGTTAATTGCTGGTTTCCATAGTTAATTATTAACCATTGTTTTCCCCATTGTTGTTATTCAGTAACCATGATCAAACCATCATACCTCGTTTTGATCTCATCGCCCCTAATTCATCAGGGCCGATCCATGCAGCTCAGCGGCCAAAGCTTGGCGTAGAAGTCGTCGATGCCCTTCTCCTGGCGCGTTGGTTAATCACAACGGTGGACGGTGCTGCTACTAGTGACGCTTACGGCGGTTAATAGTGGTTGATAATGGATGATTGTAGGGGATTATAAGCAACTATGTATTGTCAATGATGGTCGATGATGGGTCATGACAGTTGGTTGGTTGACTTGACTAAAAGCTTGATAATGGTTGGTCATCTTTAGTCATTGGATGGTCAATGATGATTTATGGAGACGGTTTGGCCATCATTCAATTTCATTCACCATAATCAATGGCTGATAAGAAAGGTTGATGAAGCAACAAACATGATAATAAGGTCAATGATGGTTCACGACACTGGATGGCCATCATGGATTGATGATTGATCGACTTGATTGGTCTTGAAAATAATGGTTGACTGACTTGATTGAAGGGTTGAGAAGAGTTAATAATGATGGTTGATTGACTTGACTAAAAGGTTGAGAATAGTGAAAGATATTTGATCATTGAAGATCGATAATGGATTGTACTGTAATATTCATGTGCGCTTGATGGTTGATTGACGTGTTAAACGGCTGAGCATGGTTGACAACACTTCATACTCCACACGTAGATATGTACATTCACATCTATACTTCTTAATGTTCTTAGTTATTCAATCACAATATAGTGGTTTCTCAGAATAGGGGACCCAAAAAATGGCTGGTTTGCTACTATAAATGACTATTAATGGATGATTTAGGGGTACCCCTATTTTGAGAAACCACCATATGGCTGATTGTGTTCAATCGTACAAAACCTGGAAGAAGGATCCGCAAGCAAAAACCAATCAGGAATGTGTACCCGCAGGTCATGGAAAGTGGCCTCCCTACTTCTTGAAGTCATCTGACCGTGGCTTTGGGAGTGGTGAACTGGTGGCGTTCCCTGTCATGGAAAGTTGGGAATGGGGGAGTACCTAGCTGGTTTCTTCAAGCCATTGTCACTCGCAGGGATCGTTCAAGCAGCTCTTACTGTAATAATATGTGATCATGTGGGTGTGTGTGCCAAGCCATAGGGCCACCACTGATAATTACTAGTAGGCCACGAAAAAATGCACATTTTACTAGGAAACCATGGGTTTGGGGGGACCACGACCATGGCTTGGGCACATACCCGGCACTGCGAGACTGCTGGGATGGCTCACCAACGGCCAACCAGCATGGACAGCCTGTCTAGTCGGTGCGAACAGCCACCCCGGAAGAATGAAAAATATGCTCGTTTGTCAACCAGCCAATCATTCATTTGGTTGCACACATGTGGGAAAATAAAACTGTTTGAAACATTTTGAAACCACCTACTAGTAGTTCATTCTGTCTGGACTTGCGATGAGTCCGTCCCAAATTGCATCCCTTGAAACCAGTGGTGTCCCTTTCATCAACAAAAATTGAGCATACAGTACTCTGGTCCGAATTGATATACATCCTCACACTCGGTGTACGCTTCACACATCAAGTTTCACACAAACATCATCTCATAAGAGTGAACCCAATATTCCAAGCCACGCAAGACTGGAAAGCATCAATGCTTTGTGGCTCCAAAGTTAGTACTTGTTTTGTGCCACTATTGTTGGTTATTATCCGCTACCATTAACCATTATATATCCGCTACCATTAACCATTATATTTTGCCACTAACCCCTTTAAGCCACCCTGTAAACCCCAGAAACAGCCCGTTGCTCATCACCCTCACCACTTCCCTGCCTCTGCTTTGCGGAGAGCTTTGTCATCCAACTGAAAGTCCCTGTCGCCGTGCCGGTTGAGGATGTGCTAAGGACCCAGCTGTTTAGCTTCGATGTCTCTAGCGGTGCACGAACCCTCCTGGGGGCCGCTCCTGGCCTCCCCCTTTAAAGGCCCTGCACAGGGCGGCCCGTCCTGGGTACCCCTGGCTCCAAATCGCTCCCTCCCAACCAACAGCCAGTTCGGGTGTCTTTTTTTACGGTGCACATGATAACCTTGGATCGTGATTTATCGGCCATCCATAAGGGAGTCGATCCCGAGTCATGAAACAAATTTGAGCGATCGTTCCGCTAGAGAAAGCACCTCAGGTCACATCCTTGAACAAACAAGCAAACAAATGCAGCAACTGCAACAAGCTGCCATGAACAAAAACGTGAGGTCCCAGGTCCTAACTCCCATGCGCTTGCTCCGGTGCCAAGGAGTCCCGCCCTGCGACCTGTCTGCAATGGTCTGCAACTCCACAATTTTGGAGTCCATGGTGCGCAGGTCATCGATGCCTGAACGGTTACCCACCCATGCTCGACCGCCCCAACGGAATCTCAGTACACAAGAATCAAACATACAAAGTTATATGCCTAGAGAACCCCAAGAATCCCACAGAATCCCTAGCAGAATATCTAATACTATGAGCGATAGTCAAGGAAATCCATCAGAAACAGAAATTCACAGCCCAAGAAGGACTTCTCATCATAGTGGATTGACACTGGGTTTCTCGGATCAACAGATACGGTACCGAGCCTGCTCTCCACTGCTGATAGAGCTTCTCTTGGACAACTGCCTTGCGTTCGTCCTGCGTGGTTTCTGGTCATGGAGGTACGGCCCTAGTGTTAAGATGATTAGCAGCTAGCTGGCAGCTGGCACAACGATCATGTTGGCTGATGTTGCTCAATCAATGTCCCACTGGTTTTGGTTCCCGATGATTATAACTATATGCATTGCAAAGACATCAAAAAGCTGCCAGTATTAGCTGTATTGGCTCCGATCTTTTGGTGCTTGCCTGAAGCAGTCGCAAGAAACTAGTGAATCTGACCTATCTGCAAAGTAAACCCATTTCATGCTATCAGCTACGCAAAGGGTTTAGTATTTAAGCCCGTTTAACATGGGTTGAATGCGGTATAGATGATGGATGTTGCACTTCCAGCCTAGCATCTACCGGAGAGCAGATCATCGGTTACCAAGCCATTTCGATGATAAAACGAACCCGATGGCCTTACATGTGCTTCTTTACACCTCAAATGCTCGGCTTTGGGCATGTCGATGGTGTATCCCCGAATCGTCTATGGTTTCTCAATCCCCATTTTTGTTTCTCCAGGTTTTCGTTGCTTGGGGATAACCCTTGGGCCCCGGAGTCATCCCGGCAGAAAGGTGTTGATGAATACAACGGTCATTGTTGCTTATCATGTCTCGGTGGGAACCATCACCAAATCGTATTGCATCAAATACAATTAACCACCATTATGACCATTGTGCTAAACCATCATTAACCAAACTGAATATTTCTCATGAATTGTGCTCATTAGCCGTGGAGCATATAATAATGCCAAAGTCTTAGATCGTGATATGAGTGTGGTCTTGCTACTGGTAGTGACCATGAGTTTGATATGATCAAGATTATCAACCACTGTGTGTTGCTTCTGAATGATTACACATGATGAGCATGAATTTATCCACATATCATGCTCCACTTTCTGTTGATATTATTGATATCTACCACCATTTACTTGATATTGCTTGATATCAACCACCCACCTGTTTATTGATATTGTCCACCTGCAATCCACCTATATCCACCTACATCATCCTATATCCACCCAGTAGAACGGATCTCTATCACCATCCTCTCGGCGCTTCTTGAGCTCGAAGGCGCGAGCCTTCGGAATCATTGGGCAGGTTAGACACCGTTTAATATGAATATTGAGAACTCTTACTTAATACCATATGAGTTAACCAGAACTTGTGGTTAATAGACTGTTTAATATGAGTTAAGTAGAACTTTTGGTTAATAGAGTGTTTAATATGAGTTAAGTACAACTTTTGGTTATTAGACTGTTTAATATGAGTTAAGTAGAACTTTTGGTTAATAGAGTGTTTAATATGAGTTAAGTACAACTTTTGGTTATTAGACTGTTTAATATGAGTTAAGTAGAACTTTTGGGTAATAGTTAATAGACTGTTTAATATGAGATAAGTAGAACTTTCGGTTAATAGATTATTTCATATGAGTTGAGTATAACTTGGGTTAACGAACAGTTTAAACTGTATACCAGTTTACAACCATTGGGCAACTACAGTATAACTTGTGTTTTATAAATAAGGGATGTCAGTGGTTTATAATGGGATTAGTATTATCCCCCATTATCGATATAAGTGAATAAATATTTGATATATAGGAGATTACTGGTTCAAAATAGGGAAAGGGATAAACCTCCATAGAACTAAGAACTAGAACTTATGGTGCTCAATTGGTTATATGCATAATTAAAGGTTATAAGTTATAAGTTATAAGTTATGATATCTGTTTTGTAACAGCTATGATTTATGTTGTCAATTGTTATATCAATGCGAAATGTAGATCATTGGTGATGTTTTCTGATGCTTTAGAAAAGATCACTTTATATGTGTATCAATGTATTGACTGCAGGCGTGTGTATATACATCAACCAAGTGACCAATGGTTATAGCTGGTTGTAATAAATCAATATGAGGGAGGCAAACATATGTGGTTGGTTGATGTGTCGAGTGTGTGTGTGTGTATTCTCAACATATACACACAATTGCCCATGCTACATGTAAATATCAGGATTAATATAACTGAAAGCAGCGTTGTGAGCGCCCTAAATTTCAACCCTTCTATTTTTCCAGGTTCTGGCTCTTGATGCATCTTATTCACAAATCTGATCGTCATTTCTTTCGAACTAACTTCCTGAACCAAAAAAAATTCAAACAACCTTCTCAGAGAAATGTTTGGGGTTTGGGGTCCAGTCATCTCCCAAAACCAAAAAAAACAAAAAAAACAAAAAAACAAAAAAAAACAAAAAAAAAAACATCCTCCAGCAACTATGGCAGGACCTCAAGCCCCAAACATTTCCTCTGAGGATTGGTTTTTTTGTTTTTTTTGGTTTTTTTGTTTTGTTTTTTTTGGTTCTGGGTGTGTAGATCCAAACATAGTGGGGTACAAGTGCATTGCATACCTCTAAATCTAATCAATAGTTGGACACAAGTGCCTTTCATATGCCTCAAAATACGGCATAACTAGTGGGGCACAAATGCATTCCCTATCTTTAAAAATAGGCTTAGGCAACAGTTGTCTGAATTAATATACAGAAGCCATATTTAAGGGCCCTAGCTAAATCATATATACTATAAATTGGTCGCCCCAATATTCATAGGCTATTTTAATAATATCGAGGGGTCGTCTCAATATTGAGGGAAATATTTAATATTGAAGGGTCGTTCCAATACTGACAAGTTAAATTCAAGGGCCTAAATAATTAGTATCGAGAGGTCGTCTAAATATTGAAGGGTCAGGCTGAAGAATATTTTTGCAAATCAATTGGCCAATTCTGCTGCTATTTGCCTCTATTATATGATAGTATAATATGTCGAACAAATGAATTACTTAGCCGTCCCTTGTAGGTAGATTATCGATATGTTATGTCAGTGATTACTTTGCTGGCAAATATGTTTGTTATAATCATTGTAGTGGTGATACTTCGCAGCCACTATTCTGTATTTGTTCTACCTACTAAGGGAACATGTTACAATGGCAGTCTAATGGAAACATAACAAGTTGAATGAGCCGGGTGACATTTTAGGCAAAACCAATGGGAAGATTGCTTGGCAAGAGAGCCCATCTACAATTTCCTTCAGGTTGTCATAGAACATGTTTTCAGCTTGCATTGCTATGACAGTGCACCATTATGTGCAGAAGAGTAGGAACTACAAAGCAAAGAGGCTGATGGCAACTGGTAGACAATAATGCAAAGAAAACCAAATCAAATCTTGTATTCATTCAATCAATTATCATAGCTGAGATGAAAGTCAAATCTAGGCCTTCAAAAACTACTTTTATCGAAAAAAAGGGCGCTCACAGCGCTGGCCTCTCTAATATAATGTATGTACATATATATATATATATATGTACCGAAGAAAAATGAATTCACATGGTACAGAAATGTATACCAGTAATATGCTTAAGGTACGAATGTGTATTCAGATATGCATGTGAGTGTTGCGCATTTACTAAATATGAATATACCAACATATACGTCTATGTACATCAACCCGATCAAAATATAACTGACATAACTAGGGCGGCAACAGTTGGGTCCTCCTACTGGAGTACACGCCGCCGATATAATCACTCTTGGGGAGATAAAGAAAACACCCTTCGGAGTCCAAGCTCACCAGCTTGGAAAAGAGAAATCATCCCTATATAGAACTGGTGGACTTTGCATTTCCAGCCTTCCAGTTTTCAGGTGAAACAGAACCCCCTTTCTGTTGTTCAAGCATACATTGCATGCATGGGCATATCTCTGGTGTGTCTGAGCCGCTGGCAGACATGCGCTCCATTCTCTGCGCAGGTGTTTCCTCGCGTTCGATCATCTCTTTCTGCCAAGCCTCAACGTGGGAGAACTTGGCTGGGCCAGGTTTCAGCGTCCCTAGTCATCACCTCTCCGGGAACGTGCAGGAATGGAAGGCGAGAATGGTTTCAGAGCAAAAACCGGCAACGTAATTGTAAAGTTTTGTTTGTAAATCTTCATAAATGGTGGTACAAGTACCCCCAAGTTAGAGTTATTTGCAGTGGGGCAACCGTCAATCCGCTTGGGGTTTGTAGGGGTATACCATGGCTATGGACAAAGCCATACAGGTCATTCTGAGCCAGGTCATGTGCCCCAACGATTGGGAAAACCATCTGGAAAGGCTAACAGCTTTGGTTTTCGGAGGTTTCACCCAACCAACTGGCCTTGGTTGATAGATGCTTCAGTCAACCAATTCTGGTCATCGGATCACCAAACAGAACCATCGTTTCATGCAGCTACGATGCAAACCAGCTTTGGATCTCAAGACGAGTGAATTCAGCCAGGGACCACCCTGACAAGGAGGGGCCCTGACAAGGAGGGGCCCCCAATCGTTCGCTAAGTTGGTTCATAAACAGAGTTAACTAGGGCAAAAAGGAGTTATGGTAGGTATAATTGGCTTGTTAATGGCTTTGACCAACTTATAATGTTTGCGGGCCCCCAGCTTGCAAAAATATGCTTGGCAGCTGGTTGTTCACGTTGACCCACGTGGCCAACCATTTGTCAGATTGGAACTGCCCATTTCTACTGATCATCCGCCTTCATCTCATCAGACAACTTCTTGGCCAAGCGGTACCGCCGCTCCTGGCTCGTGCTGCAGTGGTGGCAGGGGCCAACGGCGGTCCGAATGTCGTCGTCGTCATCATCCTCATCCGGTCGGGACATCGCATCATGTCATCATGGTTTCTCCGCATCAGCGGCTCATAAGTGCTTGTCGACGGACCCTACGGATGGTTTGGATCTATCTGATAATGATAACCCTTATTGACTTACTACTGATTAATTGTCCAATGGTGACAGCACTTATTCCTGATCAACACCACATGGCTGTACAAAGACCAGCAGGTGGTCTTTAGACCGGGCCAAACAGCTGCTTCTTGCGATGGCTTCAACATCATCGCGCAGCAATTGAAGATGACTGCGCTCGTCTCACGGGCCGTGGCCGGGTGTATTAGTGGTTGGTGGCTTCGACCCCTATGAAAATGTGCACAAGTCAACCAACCATATCTTCATGATTACAATAGGGAAAAAAATGTCAAACAAACCAGCAACCAGATTGTGATTGACATGGAAGGGAAACGCTGACAATCAAAATCATCAGGGATCATCATCTCATCTATGGGTATATACCTGATGTATATCCTTAAATGGTGGGCCGGCCAAAAATCACGTTTTGCAATTTGACAGCCATAAATTCGACATTCTTTCAAGTCCTGCCAAAATCACTGTGAATGTCAAGCCTTTGCACAAATGATCAGTTCATAGTCATCAGGTACTTCCCAGACTTCATCCCATGAAAATACTACGAGGTGATCCCTCAACAGCTGCCCTCCCCAGCTTGGCTGAGCTTCATTCGCCTTGCCACCTGCGATGTTTTCCCGAGAAATATTGCGACTCCCATGGAAATCACAGATGCGTCCCATGATGAGTTCCCACTTTGGGGGGGTGACCTCTATAAATCATTGTGTTGACCAGTGCCCTCTGGTAGTCCCTAACCTGGCAATGGAAAATCCACTCTATAACATATGGTGGTTTTCTATTGCTATTTTAGATTAGCCCCCAAGTGTACTGTGAAATCATACTATGAACGACTATTTCGAACGTTTATTGAAAGCTATGATCAACCTTTAGATGCCATTGGCATTGACCACTGTTATGATCTGGCCACTTTCATTGATCGTGATCGTTATCCTTAACTTATGACTTATGACTATCATGTTTATCAATGGTAATTTTGAGCCACATTTAAAGCGCATTACTGTACATTAATCACTAATCTAATCATGATCAGTTATTCCAAACTATCATTAACATCAATGCCTCATTATAATTCACCATCGCTATTAACCATTAGCCATGACTGTCGACATATCATCGAGCAAACATTACTATCAATATCAACCATCAACTTTTAGTCTATATAATGAGGATCCACAACCAGCATTCATACAATAAGTCTCTTCAACAATCAACAAACTCATATGTTGAGCCATTTTCAACCAATCTTGATCAGAAATAACCATATAAACCACTGATCCTCACCCATCCAATCACCTAAAATGCAGCCCTTCCCTTTCCAGCCCTCCACCACGCCCGGGACCCCCAAGGCCACTCCTGCAACTGGGCCTGTTGTTGGGCCTGGAGAGCCGCAACCTGGCGCGAGCCCACGTTCAGTTTCCGCTGGGTGAAGAGGAGCTGTGGGTCACGCTGGTTGGTTTCCGCATGTGGCGAGCAGGGTCAATTGGCGCATGGTTATAGCTGGTTATGGTTAATAATAGGGGATAATTAGTGACAGTAGTAGGGGATATAGCAGCTATATATGGCGAGTGACCGAGTCAGCCGCAGTTCACCAACCAATTTCATGGTGGATAAGTTCACCAACCAACTATAGGGGAAACAAGCTGGTTAATGATGGGGAAGCAGGGCTACGGGGTGAACTGACCCACAGCCATGTTTTCCAAGAGGTGAACAAGTTGGGTCATCCACCATGAAGAAATTTGGGCTTTGGCATCTTGCACAGCATGTTGCATCCCACAGATCCCCTTCATGACGGAGTGCCTTGCTTTTCACTCGATTGTTGCGAATGACGTTCATCATTCGATTCTCCCAATGGCCCTTTTGCTCTACCTGGGAGTGCAGTTGGCGCTTCGGTCCTTGCATAGGTACTGTGATTAGGTACTTGCTACGTACTATGGTTAATAGTAGGGAATCTTTACTCTAGTTGCTACTGTACCTATTGAAGGAACCATGTGTCTTTGCTTGAGAAATATTAAGATCACAAGCTCATTTCTCCGGAACAAAGTTGAAGGCTTTGCTTTGCAAGACAACTGAGCGAGCCTGTGTGAGCGCCATCAAGGTATACCGTGAAGTGCCCTAGTTTAATGCTTCATGGCGTAACCCCAGTGATATAACCCCTAAAAGAACCAACCAAACATGGCCTAACACTGTTCATGTGACCCATCTGCTTGCAGATGTGCTTCTCAGCTCATTTCTTCTAGGACTCCCAGTTCCCTTTTTTCGAGACTCGCAGGCCATCTCTGGTGCCAATCCAAACAAAGTTTCAACCTTCAAAACCGGAAGCTTAGTGTCCCGACACAACCTTTAGGTCAGAAACCTTGTCTACTCCTGAAAAAGCATCCTAAGCATGAAAAGCATGAACGGATGTTCTGATGAGCTATCCAGCTTTGGTGGAATTTTCACTTGTTCCCTCTTGCTCCTCCTCTTCAGACACATTTCACCTGCCACCAAGTTGCTTTGAACTGCTCCAATTGGCTTGCAACTCGCGTTTCATATTGAAACTCCTGACCGGCTCCAAGTCACTTCCAAACTCATTCTTGTTTTTTTTCCAGGTTTTGCCCTAGAAATCTCAGATATGACCAGCTGGTTGGAATGGCTTCTACTGCTTGGGGGGGACCCACCATGGAGCCCTGTAGCCACCCTGTAGCCACCCAGTCGTCCTCCTCCTGGCGCTTCAGAATTGCACGATCTGGTCGTATCATCATGGAAGCCATCGCTTCAAGCGAGGCACCGGACACAGTGAGGCCTCGCAACGGGCGGTAAGCCAAGGTATCAATGGCCGAGTCACGATCAAATAGAAACAATAGCTATATTTGATACAAATGGCTATAAAGGTATCAATAATGGCTATTAGCCATTGGATATTATCTATTAGCCATTGGATAATTGTTTTATAAAGTAAAGCTATTAGCCAAGATACTGACAAGGTCAAGATGTTGAGACTTAGCTTTAAATAATGTAATAAATATTGTCAAAATGGCAACATAAGATTGTAGATTCATCATAGACAAGGTCAAGCATGTTGATACTATAGCCAAGACAATGGTCAAATTATAGCAATGGCTACGAGCTGCAATGGCTTGTGGTATTATTGAGAAGTCATGATCCAAGTCCGACATCCGGTAGATCATGTCACATCCACAAGAAGTAGATAGCTCCAGATAAGAAAACAGCAGCTGTGCGTACTTGTTTCGGCATCTCCTTCTTGTGAGCATGCAAAACCCTAGATTTGTCCATTCTAAAATGTCATCTGCCATTCTTTATGAATATCAACCCATCATTCAACCACTAAGCCTCTCCAAACAACATGAGAAAACATGACCATGCCCTATCAGGCAATTGTTACCCATCATCATTCACCCTTATTAGCCATCATCAAACATCACTATTCACCATCATTAAGCCGTGCCTAGTTTGGTTTGCTCTATAATCCTTGGTGATGACCATCATCACACAACCGGACCAGTCAAAGCGCCGGGTAGCACCTTCGCCTCGGGGTTTTCAACAAGTCGGACCGGGACGCGCGGTTCCGCGGTCTCGAGCCAGCGGTATGTGGGCGTTGTCGCCAGTTATGAAGGCCATGGGTTCTACCATTAAGGTTCACGAATTGGATGTTTCATTGGAGGTTATTCAATTGTACTAGAACCAGTGCTTACAAAGAAAACCAGGCTGATACTGATAAAATCAAATAAACTCATTAGTGGATCTTGACGATGTTGGAATACCTTGAATAAAGACAGGTTCATTGTGGACATTCAAGTATTGGATAATTGTACTTAGTTATACCGTTATACCAATATAAAGTGTGACAATTCAGCCATTGGTTAGTACCATCGGTTCATACTTTGGCTAAGACTATTCGTTACGAAAGGTTGACTATGAATCATACGTGACCAATGATCGTGAAATGGTAAGATCTGGTTGATAAGGGTTAGTTTGAGGCTCGTTAAAACTGAAAGAATTGTGGAATCAATTTCTTCGTAATGGTTGGTGAATCACGGAGGTCAACAACAGCTACATCATGGTGAAACAATGCTTACCAATGGACTATCACTGGTTGATTCTGTGGAATAGGCAACAAAGAATATGATAATCTGAATCATCAACACTATGAATATGGGTGCCACATAGTGCTACTAACATTACATGGAATATGGTTGTTAATGACACCTCATCCATGGTCATAGCCATGGTGTTCTCCCGTGCCAAACTCATGGGGAAACCCAGCCGGCATGGAAAACCATCACTGTGCCACCCGAGAGGTTGACCATCAACCGGCATAAACGGCCAGTAATGTGCATAAGTTGGTAACCAGGTTGATGTAGATGGATGTACCAAATTGTAGCAATTACAATGGGATGATTACCTGCGAGGTATCATTAATTTTCTGAAGGTATCGTTGAAATCAGCAATTGAACCCTGGACTTCTGACAGACTGGACCTGCAAGGAGAATGGTTTGCAGCGACGTGCTTGCACTATGCTAATCTGCGAACGCGAATGTCACAGATATCTTGTTCAGGGAGTCCCCTGTGGTGTTTCGGGCATACAAAAGCAAGATCTTGACGAAACATCAGAACTTAATTGACGATAATTTTGACCATGAATTACATGTTCATATGGTCAAACATTCAAATCTAATAATTGACAACGGCTCACATATCTTCCGTGAAGCAGCTGGTCCCAACCAATGCACTGGGGTTGATGGGGATCTGATGACCCAGCAACATTTGCGGATGTATAGCAACGATAACAACTATCCAACTGTATTGCCAGAGCTAGCCACAAGTGGTCATGAGACTACATACGAGGTAGCGTCATCGGTCATACCCACAAGCACCGCCCTGGATGGCTGGGTTTTTCTATGTCTTCCGCCCATCGAAACAATCGCAACAAGAGCACGGCTCTTGGTGACAGGGTTGGGTTGTGATGATTCAAACTGTGGTCTTGGATGGTGAACTTCTACGAACTTCTTGGTGTTTTGGAGCCACTCTTCTGCCCAAGCCTGCCTAACGGAAACAGGCGTTGGCTGTGCTCCATAGAGATTCAGTGTCAGCAAGCACGTGCGGCATGAGCAACACTACCTTGCCAGCTATCCCTCAAGAGAAAGAGCGTTATTCACTCCAAATATAGGCTCGCCCTGGGACCAGTGTTCACATGGTCATAACATATCGTAATTCGGTCATCACTCACATTGGTCATCTTGAAATCTTTGGTGCCCAAGTTCATTGCCCATATGAAAGGAGGCTCCTCTTAAAATCAAATTTCGTCAACGCCGCAGGCGCAAACATCATGAGCTGCTGGAACAAGCACACGACTGCCACAACAGCCTGATGATCTCATCTTCTCAACAGCGCAGCCGTTGTGCGCAGCTCATTCGAAACAAAATTTTGGATATTTCTCCTTCAGCCCTGGCAGGCTTTCCCTCAGGTCCTTCATTTCCTTCAGCAAGGCAGGTGGCACCACCACACCACCTGGCGACTACTGCGACTCATTGCACCGGTGGAAGGATTAACCACCCGAAAAAGTGGCCCACCGTGGCCCACCCACCATGACGAACAACCAAGGCTGTGTTTGCTTGAGGAACCATAGGCCAATCTGTTGCTCCAACCGCCTGGCGAATTGGGTTGGAAAACCACTTCAGAAGTCGTCAGCACTGCATGTTTGGGATCCTAGCTCCCAAGAACTATCCCAGAGATCCATAGCTGATGCTTCTTGATCTTATAACTAACCCATGGACAAGCTCCTGTCCTTGGGGAGCTGGGTTAGCTGCCATCCTTGGGGCTCGCCGGTTATCCGCCTGCAGCCATCCTCTTCTTCCGGAAGTCGTGTTCTGCCTCCCCAGCGGTCCAAATTCGCCCTGGGCCATTGGGATCCTTGGCGGAGTTGCGCAGGTGCCGAAGGAAATCCCCAGATTTCTTCTTGAAGACCTGCAGCGGCGCTTTGCGCCGTCATGAATTGGTGCCTCCAAATGGTGGAAAGCATGGGAAGAGGATGGAACAGGTACCTCAAAACGGATCCGATCATGCTTGATTGACTGCATCAATGGTCCATCAACATCAAATATGTTCAAATATGTTCAAATATCGCAAAATAGGAAGTGATGATGGTGTTTTCAGGCAAGCGGATGAACTGAGCAAGCCATGAGCAGGACTTGGATCACAAAGTGTTTCAGTTTACCTTGGTGGTCAAACCAATTCTCCAACTAAACACCCCAGATCTCACATCACTGGCGCGCCTCCAAATCACAGATCGCTTCCACGTTGATCGCAAGGAAAAAGTGACCCAAAGACATTGGGGCCGGCTTTCCTATGCAGTGATCAGCCAGGAGGGGAGTCGTTTTGATGTTCCAGTGAGTCAAAAGCAGCAGACGGGCAGCTTGAAATTTCGGGTCTTGACTGTGGATCGAATCAGGAATTAGCGGATTGTACCAAGTTGTGCGAGTCTTTCCCAACAAACTTCACTGCTAAAGATTTGATGATGGATTTGTTGTGCCTCAATGGATGCCCCCCTCGCCTTTCATGGTACAATGGCCCCTCTCTGACCATCAACCTACACCTGTTTTTGCACTCTGTTCGTTCTCCAAGCGACTTAGAAGTTGTAGCCTTGCTTCAAAAGAAGTGCCAACCCCTATTAGCCATCCAAGCGCTATTCCTACGAAGCCTTATGGCAATCATCCCCTTCCAGCAAGTGTTGGTGCTGCGTCTCCCCAACAAAACATTCTAAGAACAAAACCATCTATACCAGTGGACCACTTCTCAACAAGTAGAACCTCATGGACCACTTGTGATGATAGCCTGGTACTCCTGGTTGGTCAACAGCCATGGATCCAACCCCTGGAGGTTCCCCCCCAACGGCATCCCAGGCCTCCCCCAGCAGCTCCCTCCTCGCCTTGTGCGTCCACGCCCGTGAGCTGCG
Organism: Symbiodinium kawagutii; assembly: GCA_009767595.1. Classification (NCBI taxonomy): domain Eukaryota; class Dinophyceae; order Suessiales; family Symbiodiniaceae; genus Symbiodinium; species Symbiodinium kawagutii. The sequence goes on along the minus strand of VSDK01003948.1, from coordinate 48,650 downwards.
GCCCGAAGTCGCCGTTTTGGAAGGCGATGCTCAAAAGCTCCACCACCACGGACCACGAGTAGCCCTTGTAGCCGCCCAACTCGTCACCCACACCTGGCACCGGGGCACCAGGGTGGCAGCACCACGTGGGTCGCCATGGGTGGCACCATGGGTGGTTAGGCCGCTGGTTGGTAGCAGCAATGGATCCTGGAAGATTTCTGGAAATTTCGGTGGGATCGGAGTTGGACTTCGACTTGGATCGGTGATGATCGGTGTCCTGTTGTGAGTCGCATGTTTTGGGGTCGTGGGAAACTGTGGGGAAACTGCTCCGCGAATTCATTGACCAACTCCTGGGAGTCATAGTCAGCCACCACTAATCACCAGAAAGGTAGAGGTCCCAGTGATACGTGGAGCTACACTGATGGAGCTTCTAAATAGGTATGGGTATGGTCAATGTCCAAATCAAAGATGAAAGGTTAATGAGAATGACTCAACGTCCTTGACTCAATGTCCACGACTCAATGTCCAATGTGAATGGTGACCAGCTCTTTGTTAATGTGACTCGATCGGTGTAGCCCCCGGTTTGCCAATGAGTCAGCTTGGAGATCCCTTGTAAACCATCCCCATGGGTTTGTCCAGTTCGCCAAGGTGGTATCTACTAACCATCCAATAAGAATCACCATGAATAGGGAAACTGTGCAGCCATAGGAGTACTCCATTTTGGACAGCCACCTCTTTCAATCAGCTGATGATTTCCGTTGAAAGAAAAAAACACGTCCCATCCCACCAGATTCGTGAGGCTCGCTCCCAGCAAAATAGCTGGCTGGTGGCCCATGGCCAAGACTTCTAAACAGCTGAGATCTACCATCGACATCAGTAGCCTACCTAAATGTCTAAAACATGCTGTAAAGTTAATTAATTAATTGCATATGACATCAGTCATCAACAAGCAAAACAGCATGTTTTAGACAGCATGTGATCATATGTGTAAGCTTATGACCAAAACAGTGATATGCCTTGTCTCTCCCCCTGGGCTCATGCCGCCGCCATTTTCTCGCCTCCCAGTGGAGTCAGCGCGCATTCACCTGCCAGGGGAACCCCTCAAGCGATACGGATCAACCCATGGACAGCCACCCAGACGCAGTTACTCACCGCTGCGTGAGTTTCCTATGATTTTGTTGTGACCTTTAGTCACTTTCCTAGGGATCCTTGGGTTTTTCTAGGCTTGTCTCCAACCAGCCGCGACTCAACCAGGTCCAACCGTTGATGGAAGTTACTTCTGCCCCGGCAGGTTTCAGCAGCTAGGTTCCCATGAAGTCACACCGATCGCCGCGTCAGCTGTGTCTTCAAAACGAAACTCTAACAGGTTGGTGTGTTGGATATTAACATCCATCGGTTGGCATCCTTACTTTCTGAAGTCATGGTGATGAATATAGTGATAAACAATTGTATGATGTGGTCAGTAAGTAATCATGGTTTCTTGGGAGAAGTGGTCGCAAGGCAGCCACCAGCAGAGCCAGGCAGCCCTGCCTTTCACCATTCCTTTCAGAATTCCCTCGGTATCAGTGCGCTCCTCCCCATTGTTGTCGATCACCATCCCCTTGGGCGTCGACATGCCGAGTCTCGCATATTTCTCAATCTTGCCACGCTGGCAGATGGAGGTCGCACAGTCAATCACAAAAGGGAAAGGCTCGTCCTGGGGTTGTTCCACCCAGTCCCAAAAAGTGCCACATGGCTTAATCAGGGCTTAACCATCCAAAGCTTGAGGGATAAAAAAATGCCAAAAACAAAACACCAATCACTATGGCCATTAACACCATCATCAATCAATCCTCAAGGCATCGTCTCCAAAAAAAAACCTGGTGATCCTTAAGCATCACTGCCAGGCATCCGTCGGAATCCCAAAACACAAGGGGTTGGTTCCCATGCACGGCTCCACTCCGAAGGTGGGCGCAATGGAGGGCCGGGCGTTGGTCCCAGCGAAGCCCACGCAGCCCTGGGCGCAGGCCATGGAGGTGTAGTACCCCGCGATGCCGTAGTGGGTGCTGTTGCGACAGGCCACGAAACCCAGACCCGCCTTCTTGGCCTCGGCAGGTGAACCACCGCCATGGTTAAGGAGTGGTTGGTGATGGCTAATATGGTTATGATAGTGGTTAATATGGTTTTAATGATGGTTCATAATGGTTATAATGTGCACATGGTTGGTGATGGTGAATAGTGGTTAATATGGCTATAATAATGGTTAAGAATGGTTAATAATGGTTATAATTGATGTGCATACTTGCTAATGATCAATGATCATAAACTGCTTGGTGCTTGAACCGCCCCGTCACGAAAAAGATGCGCGTTTGTCAACCAACCCATTGTTTCTAATCACCATTGTGTTATTAACCATAAGTAACCATCATTAACCACTAGGGTTCATAATTATTAACAATAGGGTTTATTATTATCATAATGGTTATAATGATCGGGATTGTTAATAACAATCATAATGGTTGTAATGGTTTGTTATTAACAATAGGGTTTATTATAATGATCATAATAAACCCTATTGTTAATAACAACCAGGGAAAAATCGGAAAAAACATGCGCAAGTCAACCACCCGCCAGCCTTGGCAATGGCCAGTTCCATGCAGAAGGGACCCACATAGAGACCCATGCCCATATTTCCATCCACCAGCGCTGTGGTGTCGGTTTCCTTCACGATGTCAATGGGCGCATAGGGCTTCAAGATACCATTCTTTATACCTGCTTGGGGTTGCGAACAGCCACCCCGTCATGAAAAATATGCGCAAGTCAACCAAGCAATTGTTGATTATTACCTTTGGGAAAATAAGCAAAACGTGAAGCAAACCACCAGCCAGATACGATCCAAGTAGATGGACTTCAAGCGTCCAATGCCATGGCTGTCAATGCCTCTTTTGTCGGCCTCGATCAGCACATCAGCAGAGACTCTGGCCTCTTTCTCGGGGCAGCCCGCGGCTAGAAAGCATTCCACCATGAACTTCTCCAGGTAGTCGAAATCCAACACCTACATGGAGGGTCGAGCCCCCCAAATGTTAGCAATTGGTTGGTTCAGAACTGCGAGTAACAGCTTTGTAACTACCAATTATGGTAGATTCACTAGCTTGTTGACTGGCGAATCTTAACCAACTGATAACTACGGGGCCCACCTTATACTGGATGTGTTCAACCCAGGGTAAGGGCACGGACAGTCACACACAGATGGATGTTGTGTGTGTGTGTATTCATGCCTTCAATGAAGGCGAAACAAATGCAATGCAACAATGTCAATAAATATGCTGCTTCAGATTGTGAATATCTTGCTTTGGTATAGTATATATAGTACGGATTAGTACGGTGAATCATGCCGTCAAATATTAGTAAATCATACTGGTGTGGTATACTAAGCTACGTTGTACGATGTGATATAATGGCATATGACCGAAGCGGATGCATACAGCCCACAGAATGCCAAGGTACAAGTACAGCCGAGTATCGAAAGGGGCAGGGATGGATATGAAACCCAGTGATTCATACCCATCATGAAGCATCTCACCTTAGAAGGATCAGTAACCAACACTCACCAACACTAGTCAATGATGGTCAATGCTGGTCGATAGTACTCAGGGAAAAATCAGCAACAATAGCCAGCATTTGGTGAACGAACCCTCCAGGTAGCTCCCGACCTCCCCCTTTCGTTTACAGCACTGGGTAGCCCTGGCCCAGCCCATGGCTCCCAACCACCAGCCAGTTCCAGATCCGCCTTGGCTCCCTCGATGGCAATTTCCTTGCAAGGTCCCTGCGTGGACTTCCCCACTGGACACCCGAAAAACTGGCAGCCGATCTTCACAATGAGGTCGTCCGCGGGTCCTCCGGCTTCCAAGAACTCGTGGACTAACTTCTTGTAGCTCTCCTGTTGACAGGATCCGTTCCCATCTTAGAAATTGGATGAAATTGGCCACTCACTGTGCTTGCAGGAGCTATGACGTACCTCAAAGAAACATTTGCCATGGATATATCCCAGTCATAACTCCAATTGCTCATCCAAGTAGGTGGCGAATCAACTGCCACAACAGAGACGCTTTTTCTAAGCACGCTGGTTTGCAGGTTGGCGCATAAATGGTGGGGAATAAATGTGGGTATCAGGTTTCTATATTCATGCATGGCAGTAATCCCAGGACCGCCCAAACTTGTTCACTGCTCGTAGAATCTGCATTTTAGGGAACCTGCTTTTGAGGCAACATCCATCTTCGAACAAGATAATGTGTAGACATGTGTAGACTAGGCACACAAGACATGGGATCAAGGTACTAAGCATCTAGAAACTCTGAAGAACAAAAAATGGTAAGTGCCTAAAACCCAGGATCATTTGCTGGCTGACTAGCATTAGATGTCGAACGTTTCCTATCATTGCAAGCACGCATATACTCTTCCCGCCACGGTAATAATTCATAACAATTCAACACCAGAAGCTTTGGGCAAGTTGCATAAGTGTCACACTGCAAGGCTTGATGATACCCAACCCATTGATGGACATTGTGATGTGATATTCCTGCCGATTGCTGTGAATATTGGGGCTTCAAACCTGTTTGGCGATGCTGGAGTGTCTACAACGATGTGGCACACCCCACATAGCTCCAGGGAATGATTGGCTCACTTAGCTTACTTGTTCATGCTCAATAGGCCCTCATATCCCTCATGAATGGTTGACAGTGCTTACGATGGTACTCAATACTAGTAACGTACTCAGGCCCTAGCTCAGGGGTCACTGGCATGGGAGCATTCCCCAAACCGAATCGATCTGTGTGATGATCCACACAAGGCTGCGGATGATGGTATTCCGTGGATGCGAACCCCCCTGCATTTCTGGGTGAGGACAATGGGATGGTGACCTATACCTAGCTGCTTGGAAGGATCATCGCGCCAGTATGTTGGTTGGATTATTAATTGTATGAAAAATATATGTTGGTTGGGTTGCAGGATCCATTATGAATCAATGCATCTAACTGATGATTTGTCTTGGTTGGATTATGCTGGATTCATTTAAGGTGTTCAGAAGGGAGTGTGAAGCAACTCCAACCATATCACTTTGGCATCACAGCGGTTTGGCACTACCTGGAGTACATGATGTGTCCCTCTGCAAGTGCACTGGGACCTTTCAATCAACGATCATCCCTGACTATCCCTTGATATGGCTGCAGCTTCATACATCCCATCTTTCCCAAGATCATGACCTTCCATAGCCAAAAAATGCTGGGCAAGAGCGCAGCTCTCAGCTTCCCCACCTTGACATCACCATTCTGCAGGCCGGCTCTGGCCACCAGCTCCCCCGCGCGTTTCCGGAGCTCATCCAAAGCAGGGCTCTCCTCGTGCTTGCGCTTCATAGCGAGGGCCACGAAACGCGGAGCGGTTCCCGAGCGAAAGGCCAGGGGCGGAGCCCTCCACCACCGGGCTTTGAAGAGGAAACCAGGGAATTTGAGTGGAAAAATCATGCAAAATGAAAGAAACTCATGGGTAAAATCATGGATAAAATGAGGATTGAAAATGTCAAAGGAATCCACTGTGATGAGTTGTTTCCTTGATCCGGTCTTAATGTCGCTGCTGAGGACATCTTGCTGCTTGACTGCAGTTTGCTGGTGATCCGTGAGTTCCTTGCCTTGGGGGAACGACCCTGCGTCACCTTGAGCAAAGATCAACATGGCGCGCTTCCACTGATGCCTGGTTTGATACTCAAATTTTTAGTCTTGAACTCCCACCCAAAATCATTCCAAGTCCTACTCCTAGTTGCCTGACTTCTGACCTTTCTGCAGGCAGAAACGCCCAGAGCCCTTTTCCACGCCAGAGTCACCAGAGCTTCAGCACGGCACCGGTGGCCAACCCCATCTTCACCTTGACGAGAGTCCCATCCTCCATGGCACCCGGTGCGCATCGATGGCACTTCGCACCTGATCTCCGCTGCTGAGAAGGCCATAGCAGCAGGGGCACCTGGTGTCACCTGCTCAGCTGGTACGCGACAAACCTTTTGGGTGCAACAGAAGCGCCAGCATGGGCAGTGCAAACGCGAGTCCAAAACATCCCTTGTTTCGGCAGGAGACTTGTGGCTTTGGTGGGATGCAGGATGTAGGGGCCCAAATCTAGAAACATTTCATTGCCCTTTCCAATTTTGTAGTGTCTTGTTTGTTTGGAATTGATGTTGGAGAAACATGGGTATGAATATCTACATAAATGCTGGTGCCCCAAAATGCAGATTCCTTGCTTTTACCAGAAATGTAGTGACACGCAAGCATCTCCCTAAACACCCATGTAGGCGCCATTCAAGCCATTTCTACTTGGGTATCCACAAAGTTCCCTTGGCTTCAAATCATCACCTGCCACCATCAACGCTGCTGTTTCATTGCTCCCCTTTTGAGTTTGTTGCTCACAGTATGCAAAACACTTTCCCAAAAACACCTGGTGCCGAATGGCTAACAATCGCGAATCGGCTGTTACGCGAATTGGCTGTTAAACATCGCTTGGAATGGCGAAAAAGAATTGCTCATACTGGCTGACAATAGCCAACATTTCCTATCATGCCTCTTGGTAGGTACAAACGGCTACTCATGGTTAAACCTGCCAACCATTGGTTATCAATTCGGCAATATGAACCCAACACGCTCTGCCACCCCCCACCTGCCACGCCATGGCGGGTCGACCACTTGCACAACGTCCACCTATCAACGTGCAGCGATCAACGAAAGCTGTCACTCTTAGATCACCTCCTCGTCACCGTAGGAGAAGAAGGTGGGAATCTCCCACTTCAGATACAGCGGCCTGGCACCGTGCGATGATAGCAGGCAATCAATCAACTTGAATCAACCAACGATGCTAGGTAGATCACTTGTGCATTCGATGATGATTATGATGATGATCACGATGATGATCATGATGATGCTCATGATGATGATCATGATGATGATCATGATGATGATCATGATGATGATCATGATGATGATATGATGAAATTCATGATGATGATCATGATGATGATCATGATGATGATCATGATTCATGATGACGACGGTCAATGAAACAATCATGATTTGTAATGGTTGGTGATGGTTGATGGTGGTTGATAGTGCGCTATGGTAGCGAACGCACGTGTTGCTCCCTGCCCCCTCAATTTGGCTCGGAAAATGATGGATCAATAGCTAAAATGAGAGTCAAAGGAGCAAGTTTCCTTTATTGTCCGTGGTACCCATGTCATTACTGCGGAATTACTCGAGGCCTAGTTGAGAGAAATTCATCTAAGGTCAATGTGCGATGGAATAAAATGTAGTGGCACACTTTTGTGAAAGCATCCCACCATTATATGGTTGTGGGTCGAAAGCCTGTACCCCTGGTGTACCATCATTAACCATTCTATATCCCTATACAAATGTTGGTGAACTTATCCCCCACTGTTGTTGGTTAATATTGATTCATAGCCATACATAGTTGGTATATCCCATATTGTTGCTGCTTCTTATTCCCCGTCATTAAGCATAACCATGCATAACCAGCTATAACCAGCGAATTGACCAAGGAGCAGAGCGATCTAAATCAAAACCAAAGAATGGGCAGCAGTGCCCGGGGATCATCGTGCAAAATAACCACATGTTCATGGCAGCACAACGAAATTTTCCATGAAGCATTGCCCGATTGAACCCAAGTCACATGATTGGTTCTTGAAAAAGTAATACAGTATATATATATATATTCCTCATCAATGATGATCCATACGCCATTGTGGCTGGGTAAGTGAACAACTATATATTTGTTGGCTAAGCGTGTGCTTAGAACCAACCCAGTCTCATCAGAACAAGAATGATCGTGACCAAAAAGCAGGCAAAACATCAACAAAGACAACACCAACTACTACTGCGAATACCATTAATTGGTACTGCAACTATATACATGTTACTACCACCACCACCACCTGTGCTGTTCGGGACGCAGCTCCGTTCATCTGCCACGGCACAGTGTCGGATCAGCCTCCCGAGAATACTGCGACAAGGGCTCTCCGAACATCCGGTGCCATACTGCCTGGGGCATGGGGCCGTTGTCGCATGATCTCCTACCGTTTCTCAATCCTCTGACAGTGAAATCTGCCATAAACCCACCATAAGGGGATGCATAAACCCACCATAAGGGGATGCAACCACATGTCGTCTACCAAGCCGTGAAAGGCTGCCACGGCAGCTCCAACCATGCAGCGTAAGGCTGGCATTGTTGGCATCACAGTTATGGGTTGAATATGGTTGAACGACCTGGGTGCCACCAACAGTCCCACAACTAATGACACGATCCCACGTGGCTAGTTAGCTCAGTGGCCAATGGCAAGCTGTTCCATGGTCAACATCAAGGGGTTAATCATAGGGGGTAGGCATCAACCACCCCCAACGAATCGTTCGTCGGGACAACAATCAACAACAACCACGATGCGATTCGCATCGCAAAAGTTCATCCCATGCGACGTGGCAACTCGGGTCGCTGTTGGCTGGCTATGCCCGTCTCATTGTTGGCTGCCACAATTGAAATGATTTGGTGAAGAAAGAGACAAGCCTTTTGTTGACAACAGGTCAGTTTGCCAAGTTGATACTTATTGAATGATTCTTGGTATTAAATTGATCAGTTGGTTTTACCAACTACTATCCTACAAGGCTAGGTCAACAGTTTGCCAACTACTGGGCAAAACCAGTTGGATCCAATTGGCATATGAACCAGCTCGACAATGCTTGATACTACATCATAGTTGACGAATAGTTTAGTCAACTTGGCCATGATGTGATCTTTTTGTCAACAAACTGTTTGTGATTGGACTCGCTGACTTGTTACACTGACCACTTGCTTGACTGGGCCAGGCCAAACACCCTTCAACACGAGAATAGTAACCACCACCATTATCTCTAGATACACTTTAATTCAGCTTGCACCAGGCTCAATGGGTTTCTACCGTTCGCCCCCAGTCTAAATCGTTTTGTGCCAACAACGAAAAACCAATAGCACTATTCCTCTTCCCAGAGAACTAACCCCAACCGCACCTCCAAGAAATTTCATGAATTATTTTGTCACGGGCGATTGGACACTGGTAGCTTGCCAATGGCAAATCCAACATCCAAACCAAGCGAACTGACCCCACCCCCACCCGAACCCAGCGCAACCAAGTAAGCACCTACCAAGAACAGCCGTGTTTTTGGGGCCACCAGCTGTTGCTGGCCTCGAAAAGTCCCGTGGTGCTGGAGCACCACACCCCATCTGCTGCGAAGCTTTGGATTTCTTCCAAGGGCCACCACCTCAAACGGTCCTGCAGGAGTTGCACACATGTTTGTATACAGGAAAATGACGGTAAAGAAATCATTTAAGGAAGGTAGGTGTCCGCATTTCTAGTATTTTCTAGTCGTTGAGTCTCCAAAGGCAATGGTCCCAATTAGAGAAGAACACGCCGATTCGATCCAATCTGAAGCGGTTCACATCGAAAATTCAAGCATTAAGTCCGCATGCATGCTTGAGTTCCAACTCTGTAAGGGGTACTTGTTCGGGTCATTCCCAAGCATCCCTTGGGTGGGTCACATCCAAACGATTTGTTGGTCACACATCCGAACAACTGCTTCAACATCGATTTCAACAGAAGCCAATTTTTAATGGCGAAGCCCCTGAATTGAAAACCATTTGACTGGCAAAACCCTGAAATCCCAAGAACCGAACAGTCGCATCTCTGTCGCATCTGCCCGGGCTCCTTTCGCACGATGGATTGTGACCCCGTGTAGAACTGGAACACGTGACTCGCATCTTCCTTCGACGTCGCACGGGAAACCGCTTGGCTCAAGTCCTCGCAAGCCGCGGAGACGCCCCAACTGAAAGGCCGCCCGGTTCCCAGCGAAGATGAGCTAAGCATTGTGCAAGGAGTTAGTGCATTATGTTGCTCAGCAAAACCTATGTGTATTGACCGGTTAGTTGCAAGAAGCAATCTATGGTTGACTTTTGGGGGAGTCTTGGTTTCTTACTATAAATGACTATAAATGGATGAAAACTGGTGGGTACCCTATGGCTTGAGAAACTACCATATGGCTGATTATTTGGCTGTGGGTCAAACACCCTCCGGGTGAACATCCCAAAGCTATGCCCAAATACATGTTTTGGGATGTTCACACCTATCCACGGCCAACCTGGACATCACAAATTATCCCCGACAATCAATCACCATGTTCCCTGGACTTTTGTTCCAACCATGGGAGAACGTTTGACTTGATGATGGATAATTGATTTATAAACCTCTGTTATCAACCATTGATAAGCATTGTAGCCGTTAATTAACGTAGAATCAACCTAGAAATGGTTTATGCGTAAGCATTGCACCCTGTTTGTTGTACAATGGTCATTAAATATGCTCCCAGAACTGTGAACCTAGTCATTATAGGTAAGCTAAATGAAACTAATGATTGTGCCAGAGGGTATTGTTGCGATGCCCTCAAAGGTAAAGTCAACACCATTTTCGATAATCAACACCAGCCATGGTGGCTTTTCCACCAAGACGCGAGTTTACCAGAAGGTAACCATGGTTAATGGTAGTATTGTGAGTGGCGGTTGATGCTTGATAACATTGTGAGTAATGGTTGATTCGTGGCTAATTCACGCTGAATAATTTCTAAGAATGGTTGATTAATAATTAATACTATTTGTCATAACGGTTGAAATGACCGATGCATGGTGAATTCACGATGAATTGATAGCTAATTCCTGGCTAATAAGAATGGTTAATGATTGGTTAATATCGGTTAATAACGGTGACATGATGGTCAAATGACGGTTACATGATGGTAACCAATATTAACCCGTACGAACCATCATTTCCAATAATTTAACCATCCAATCATCTAATCAATCAAATTACTAAATTTGATGAAACCATTCAAGATGAAACCCATCCAAATCATCCAAGCTCAGAAACCACTCCAGGGTCAGCCAGGAGGAATCCGCGCGCGCCGCGCGCCTGGCTGGGCGGAATTTTCCGAAAGCTGAACTCCTTCGTTGGACTTGCAATCAGCTGACCTTCCGCACGTACCGTGCAGCGCTGCGCCGCCTTAGGGGGTTGCTGAGCTGGGCCCTGGTTGCCGGTGAATGTTTCGTGGATATCTGGTTGGTGGTGCTCATCACCCCTGTTAATGGTTAATGATTAGTGGTTCATAATAGTTGATAATGCTTTGTAATGCTTTGTAAAGGGATTAACTATAATGGCTAATAGTGGTCGTCAACTGGTTGGTGGTGCTGACCACCCCGTCATGAAAACTATGCGCAAGTCAAGCAACCACTAGGTATCAATTGGTGATAAGTTGTGACTCTGATAGTCAAAATCTGAATTGTTGTTCCTGATTGTAAAATGGTCAAAACACGGTGCTCAAACACATTTTACGATGGAAAATGATCAACATCCCCTCATTCTAAACCACTACTACCCATCATCACCCTATTACTTTGTCATGATTTCACATATTTCACCAACCACATCATTCCACCACAGGCACCACCACGGGGCATCCCACAGGGCACTTCACGGGGCATCCCACCGCGCATCCCCCTCGCCTGCGCTTCGGCATAGCCGCGCTTGGTGCTGGCTGCGATGGATTTCTCGCAGGTGAAGCCTGCGCAGGCAGAGCCCAGGTCGTCGCAACGCGAACGGGTTTCCAGTTCGCCACGGACCACCTGGTGTCGGTGAAGAAGTGGCGCATGTGGGGGTGAAATCGTGGAGAGTCAACAACACTGATTTTAAAAAATGGTATGTGTTTTTAAGTTAATAGTTCAACAGTGGTAAATGAATTATGAAACAAGGGCTAAATAGTGCAAAACCAATGGTCGGGGTCATTATTTCTAACAGTGGTTAAAGAATGGTTAAATGTAGGTGAACACTGGTTTACTGTACTTAATCTTGCAACAATCGTTGAGCCACAGTTAGAAGTTACAATGTTTTAGCAGTTGTTAAAGATAGTTGAGTGACAATAAAGCATGATGAATGGCTGGTTGTGGCAAATGTTGGGCTAATGACGGCTACTGCGAGTACTTGGGATGCTCAGTGGCCACGAAGTTGTTGTCGACGTCTCAACTGGGTGAAAAAAACACTAGTTCGCTGGTTGGTGCTTGAACCGCCCCTATGAAAGATATCAGCCAACCAACCATTTGTCAATAATTACAAGAACCACCAACCAGTTACCAGTTCATCATCTTGCTGGCCGGCCCAGCGGCTGGATGCATTTCCACATAACGACTTTGGCATTTTGTGGACTCCCCGGGTCCCCCTTCCCCACCTCATCCCCAGCAGCGTAGCCAAAGAGGAATGAATTGTTGACAGCACGATACGTCGCTCCCGCCACGTGGTCACCTCCAAGCTCTTCATCTGCACCTGACGAGCGGACACCTGTAGACCAATGGAGTTGTATCATCTATTGGCAGATCTTGGTAGCAACCAACACAAGACCCAACCAAGCCAGCAAACAACACAGCTGGTTGTTCCATACTGTTGATGGAGGAAATCCTGCACCACCTGGGATGGTTTAAACCCTATTTATGGGGTAAACAACCAACCAGCTGGTGCAGGATTTCCTCCATCGACAGTAGTGTTCCATGGCGCTTCAGCAGGCCCTGCCAGCAGCAGCGGCGCCTCCACAGTTCTTGATGTAACTCACCTCCCGGCCCTCGGGCGACTCCTGAAGCCCACCATTGCCCTGTCGAGCAGTGCAACTGTTGCGGCCGAAGCGATCCTGGTGACGCTTCGAGGTGTCACACAGGAGTGCGGTTGAATTCTGGTCAAGCAGGCGGATGAAGAATATGATACACATTATACATCTACATAATTATGTGTGTTTAATAAAATATGCAGATTTATGTTTGCATATGCAATATTCTACGATCATTGTGAATATCTATCAGCCAACTTGTTGGACAATTGTGTTTCAATCCTGGTGGATTAGTGTTGAAACATACGTTGAAGAGTGGATAATTCACAAATGAGCCACTGGTCCTCACACGAATCTAAATACCACTGGTACTCACACAAATGATATTTGCTTAATGATCAAACCAACTGTGATGTGCTTCAACCCTTAATCGTGATGGTTTTACAATGCGGTTAAAGCCTGGAAATGGACCCTTTTGGAAAACAACATCGGAATACATCGGTGCAGGTGCTTGGATCTCGGTGGTGACCAGCCTTGTAGAACCAGGGAGGCTTCCTGTTTCAAGCATCACCCATGAAAAAACAAGTGGGTATAAACGATTCCCACATGGGTTTGTCCATAGCTACGGTGGTACCTGCATTCACCATTCAAGCTAAGTTCACGATTGTGGAAAGCACCAGTGACTTAGGGGGTCACCATCTTTGGACAAAGCGACATATCTCTCCATAAATCAGATGGTGTTTTTGTTGTAATGCCATGGTGGGTATCCCCCAGTTTGTGACGTGGAGCTGGATATGGAGGTGTCGTGGACAACCTGCCTACCCGTTCCAGCCACGATGCGCTCACCAGCGGCTTCTCGGCCTTTCCCGGGTGTTGTTAGTCGTGGACTATGACTATCATGAAGGGTCGTTCATCACATGATAAATCAATTTATGGATATTTATCGGTATAAATCACCCATCAACTTCAGTCAATCAATAAATATCAACAATAAACTTCAATCAACACCGCGTTTTTTTCCAACAAAGATGCTCACAATAGTCCCAGGATTCCTGAAAGGTTCCCTGGTCCCCGGCTGTCCAGGGCGGCCTTGGGGAAGAGTCCCGGCAGCACTTTGGCATCGATCTCTTCAGGTTCCAAGGGCGAGAGACACGTGACACCAAGGCATTCCTCCCCGGCGTCAGCGGTTGCCGGGCCAGCTGAAAGGTCAACTTGGCTCGTTTCCCAGAGGATATGACAGGGGATGGTCAGCTGTGACAGGGGGTGGTCAAGAACTGTCTCAAGAAATATCCCAAAAGAACAGGGGTGAAAAGGAAACTCACCGTAACTAACTTGCGATTAAAGATCTGTTTTTAGATTCTGAGCTTCCACGATGTTAATCTCTTCTTTAAACGAAACTCTTATTTCAACTCTCTTTTTCCCAAATCCATTCACTCCTCCTCCAATTGGATGCAGGTAGCCTTGGCTGCAGGTAAATCATGACGTCTTCCACCATCCGCATGGCTCAGCAGGTAGTAGCCATGGTGCTTCTCCCACTTGCATCCGGGGGCTCCGATTCCGAGATCTTTCCAGGGATGTCCAAATACCCGATGCCAAAAGCGTTGCCAGATGGGCGCAAATTTCTTGCCCCAAACGCGCATAGGTTCCACCACCATTTGCTGCGCCAATGGATAGTATGCCAAAGCCTACCAGGGACCTAGACCACCCAGAAACACGTTTGACAGAAAGAATTTCAGATTTCACAAGTCTACTTGCTGGCTTATAGATCCTCTGCTAGAATTTCAAGTTTTAGTCGATATGTGATATATAGCAAATCCATCTAATACCAACACACTAGAAATCTAAGTTTGTAGATCACCGGAACCCAGACTGTTTACTACATGAAGACGCATGTACATTGCACCGACAAATTTGTACATGTATTCATTACAGGCATACACAATGGATGTTAACCCCGGATTAATCAAAAACCCTGGTTGATTAAGAGGGGGTATCCTCTAAAAGCCTTGGTTTCCTATTTAGAATGGTAACCCCCCCAAACTAACAAACCTATGGAATTGATATATTAGTCCAGGGCCCAGGGTTATCATTATACACAATGACCTAAAAACACTACAAAACAGCTGGATCAAAAGCTTCACAGATGCTACTCAACGCATCTCAACGCTGCCAACAGCTACTCGCCTCGTGCGCAAATTTCGATTGCGTCTTGATGAGTTTCAACGCACGCCGCAGGGCCAGAAACTGGGCTCCTTGATGTTCGTCAGCGTCGGGGTGCACGAAGATGGTGAAATCGGGCCTAGCGCCAACGCCAAACATCTGCGGCAAGATGAGTCAGGCATCATTCTTCATCCCTGTTGCCCTAGCTGTATGAAAACGTTGTTTTAAAAGAACAATTGGGATGACAACTCCTATGATGTTTCAATAGTTTCAACCATCATTTGTCATCCGAGTTCTTTAAAAGAAGACTTCAAGGCAACCTCAGCGGTGGTGGTCGAGACCACCACCAGTGGCTTACAAGTGTCCCTGATGGATAAGGATGGTTTGGGGATTCCCAATTCTTCCAGTTCTGTACCTGTAGAGTAGGTAACCAGGGGACCCCCAGTAGGATGCTTACCTATGACATAGGTAACTAGAAGGGTAGGGAACAGCTAGATCTCCCACTGTTGAGCATCATCGCTTATGACATGAGCCCCGTTCCGTTCATTAACCAGTACAAATCAACAACCAGTGTAAGCTGATTATGCACGTGGACCATTCCTCAACCGCCAGCCAGTTCCTTTGCTAAACCACCAGTGGTCCCAGTGGCAAGTTCTCCCAGTGGTCCGCGATGTACTTGAAATAAGCCGTTTGCTCTTCCCTGCGTGGCCCCGCTGAGTACTTGATCACCTTGACCAGGAAGATGCAGCAACGCTGAGAGGTGAAGGGTTGGTCCGTAATGTCGGTGGTTTAATGTGGTTTAGATGGCCAAGTCTGATTGAAATAGTATGGCTTAGTTGATTCAAAGCCACTTGGTGAATGTACATGGCATTTTTTGATGAATATATTGCTTCGTTGATTCATTGCTTATTGATGATTTGTGACAATCATAGTTAATTAATTAGATTAAAGAAGTGGCTAATGTTTCAATTTTATGTGCTTAATTAGTGGCGCATTTATGTGTTGAATGATCAGCAAGAATGTTTCATACGGCTTGACCACGAAGAAGACTAATCAACCAGGGATCCCAGCAGCGACTGTAGAATAGGAGCCATTGAACTGGTGGAGCTAGGGTACGGCTATAGATATGGGTGTTTCTCAAAATAGGGGACCCCCCAAATCATTCACTAAGAATCATTCTTAGTAAAAAAGCCAACTATTTTCGCCCTATTTTGAGAAGCTATCTAATAATCACCTATGTACAACCAACCAAACAACCCAGTCACCAATCATCGCCTGCAACCACCCAAACGACCTACCAACCAATGCTTCAGGTCTTCCAATGTCTCAGATTCACCCGCTTGCCTGCAACTTGCGCACTGCCCTGCGCACTTTGGCTAAAACTTCCTCTTTCAGCGGTGCGCACCAGGGCCAATCAACTTGATAAATGTAAAGATCGGTGTCACTGAGCAGGCCAGTATCACCACCTTCACTCTCCCCAAAAGGTGCTTCCAAAATCCAATTCAACTCATGACTGGTTCCAAATCGATCCACCGTCTGGCAATAGTTCATGACCATTGCAGTGGACAAGCTTTGCTTCTGCGCCAGAGCAGTGCTGATGTTCATGGCTCGTTGGACGCCTTCATCCAAGGGCCACGTCATGAAGTCCTGGGGGCTGATCTTGTCTTTGCGGATCGCCTCGTGTAAGTACAAGGTGTACTGCGCCATCAAACTCTGAAAGGCGTCCTTTGAGGAGGGACAACGATGTGACAACTTGTGCCGGGTAACATCGTTGAATCCGTGAGTCGGAGCTAAGAAACAAACCACTGGTTGAAAAAAAACTTGAGGTTGATTGTGTGTAGTCCTATTGTCGACTTATTTCCGGTGGTTATAGCCTTTTTGTTGGTCTGTTGTAACCCTAGTCTTGTTGATGGTAATGTTACGGGCAATTCCCACCCTTTGCCCCGCAGGTACAAGAGTGACCGGATCATCATCATCAGCATCATCAGCAACATTATCATCATCATGATCATCATCACCATGATCATCATCATCATCATCATCATCATCATCATCATCATCATGCGGGACGTGGTGGACCCGCACGCACTCCCGGGACGACTTCTTTTGTGTATATGAAACATATAGTTCAGCGCGGGTGGGACTTTTGATTTTGGTAATGAGTTCTTCGTATTTATGAAACATATAGTGCAGCCGGGGTGGGACATTTGATTCTGCTAATGAGTTCTTCGTATATATGAAACATATAGTTCAGCGGGGGTGGGACATTTGATTCTGGTACTGAATTCTTTTGTGTATATGAAACATATAGTTCAACGGGGGTGGGACTTTTCATTTTGGTAATGAGTTCTTTTGTGTATATGAAACATATAGTTCAGCGGGGGTGGGACTTTTGATTTTGGTAATGAGTTCTTCGTGTATATGAAACATATAGTTCAGCGGGGGTGGGACATTTGATTCTGGTACTGAGTTCTTTTGTGTATATGAAACATATAGTTCAACGGGGGTGGGACTTTTCATTTTGGTAATGAGTTCTTTTGTGTATATGAAACATATAGTTCAACGGGGGTGGGACTTTTCGATTTTGGTAATGAGTTCTTCGGTATATACGAAACATATAGTTCAGCGGGGGTGGGACATTTGATTCTGGTAATGAGTCTTCGTATATATGAAACATATAGTTCAGCGGGGGTGGGACATTGGATTCTGGTAATAATCTCTTTTGTATATATGAAACATATAGTGCAGCATGAGTTCTGATGATAACATGATTCATGGTTGATGGATGGTTGATGGATACCACCAACATGGTTGATGGATAGACCCACCATGGTTGCTGGATACACCCACCATGGTTGCTGGATACACCCACCATGGTTGCTAGTAATACGCGCACTTCCCACCCTTTGCCCCTGCGGGGCAAAGGGTGGGAATTGCGCGTAATGTTACAGGTCAACCAGCGGGCAATGGAAGGGTCAAACCTGATGATCATTCCCAACCCAGCTAGCTGCATCACGCTCGGTGGGTGTGCGGTGTGGTGCCAAGGGTCTGTTTGGTACACCAAGTTCTCTTCCAATTTCAGGAGAATCGCTTGCAACAGCGCTGGCGGACAGATCTCCTTCATGACCTGCCCAAGCTTCCGGCGTTTCGTGGGTGCCAGGGAGCCCCAAAGAGCAACATGTCTTCTGAGAAGCCTTTGTATCATGCTCCAAAACAAAGCATTTCGATAGGGAAACAGCGATGATGTATTCATGTAGATTTGTGGCAAACACTGGCATTTCTCTTTTAAGAGAACCGAAGTAAAGGGCCTAGACCTTCTAGACACATACACACACATACGGCTGTGGGTCAGAACCCCGTACCCCCTGGTTCCCCATCATTAACCATGGTTTCCCTATTGCTACTGGTTACTATCCCCCATTAGTTGGTTGGTTAATACTGACCCATAGCCATACTTCACATACCCTTGGGTGCCAAGCAGCTGTCGTGTTTATTGCAGGCCTGGAAACAACAGCTGAGGGACAGCTCACAACTATGGAGTTGGTGGCCACTGATCTGGGCGATACCATTCAACCTATCCATCGGTTGATACATGCCATGATTGTTAATAACATTTCATAACCAACAATAATGGTTAGTTAATAAGCAATCAACTTATACATTCAATCAATAATGGTTAGTTAATAAGCAAGAACAATGGTTGATATTGATTAGGATTCAGATTGTTTCTTATCATTGGGCGTTACCTCCTAACATCATTATCAACCATTGTTCTTGCCTATCAGGCTTATCAATCAAGCGTCATCGTTGGTTGTTAACGATCATGGTCGATCATAAGTTATCCATTACTGCTAGTCATTAATTATCAAGCATGAACTGTTGGGAATTTCCATGATTGCTGGATATCAACCACCACCTGGTGGCGTCTATTCGCCATGGCCTAAGCCTTGAAACTTTCCATACCACCACCCACCGCGCCGGTCACAGCACCGCTCCACCCACCTCTCGGTGCTCCAAAATGCGCGCCACGCGTTCCGAGTCGCTCAGCTCGAAGAAACCACTGCGGTAATAGGCCCGCGACCTGAACCCGCACGTGGCACAGGAGCTGGGGCCCTGAAGCTGCTGCCCACGTGGTGGCACAGCTGATCAGTTGGATCTTCTCCCTGCCATTGACCGAAGCTGGGGTAGCAGTTCGCAAGCATCCAGCATCACAGATTGGGAACCAGCAAGTTTACTCATGTGGCGCCACTATGAACTTATCATCAGGGCTCATTTTCCGCTGATCGCCATGTCTCCAGCATATCCCGGTCATACAACCGTCAATAACCATCGAGATATCGTCATGAAACGCCAGTGATGGGCCATCATTTCGCCATCTTGGCAGTCACCGTTTTCTGCACTCTACAACAATCGTACCATCATCACATTACCATCATGGTAATATCTCCATCATCTACCTCATATCACCACCATATCTACCATCACTGCCATTGGTTGGTCATCAAATCACCATCATATCACCATCATCAGGCAGTGGGTCAGTTCACCCTGTACCCCTGGTTCCCCATCATTAACCGTTGTTTTCCATATAAAATGGTTGGTTCTTCCCGATTATTGGTTGGTTAATATTGACCCATGGCCATATCACCAGCATCATCAACAATTTTACAAGGTGGGCCCCCTGGCTATAAGTAGATTAATAAGCAATTTAAGTATAGTTATATCGTTATCTACCACAACTGGTAGTTACCCTAGTTATAACCAGCATTGACCACGCTCCCCACATCGCTTGCAGCGACTCGCCTCACCAGCATCACCGTGAAGTCCACGGCGTCGCAACCATTCTCCAGCTCCGCTGAAGCCGCGACGGCGCAGAGCAGCAGAAATCGGAGCATCGGCGACTCGTGGCGCTAACGCATGGTGACTCAGAAGCCATGGAGTTGAGACCAAGCATGGCGATTACTATAGTGACATCATGGTTAACTGATGAGGGCAAGTAATGACAAGTTAATATCTATTGCACTATAGCTCAAAAATTGGGTATGGATCATTCCGGAACGGTATGGATCATTCCGGAACGGTCTCGATCAGCTGTATTCTGGATTTGAAATGCGTAGGGCCCCGAGTGCCTGATCAATACCTTGTATTTTGAGCCGCAGCAATGTATTGAGAATGAGGTCGATGAACCATCATGGGCAATGATGGCTAGTAAGCTGCTTGATACTTGCAGATATTATGGATAGATTCATTTCTTGTTGGCTGGTTGGTATTCTCACATTGATCATTGAATCATGATAATCCCCTACAAACCAGCTCGTAAACCCCCCGCTGCTCCAATAAAGAACAACCTGGGATTCTGAATCAAGTTCGAAAGGGAGCGCAGTGCTACTTTAAATTGACTTTGAAACTTCAAGCGAATTGGGGCGTCTTCTAAACAAACGATTCTCTTGCCGGTGTGGGTCACGTGGTCATTATATATGTCCCAGAAAAGGTGGGTGCGAACCATTCATCCACGAAACTCTATAGCTTAGAGGCAAGCATGCATCCATTTGGGGGAGCAAGCCATCCTAGTTCCTCGTCATATGGCCATGGGTCCCGTGGTTCCCCCATCATTAACCAGTGTTTCCCTGATTAATGTTGGTGATCATCCCCCATGAACGCTGGTTGATTAACCCAGCTCGCCATCTCACCTCCACCGCTTGGGCCCTGGAAACCCCTCAAGGTCAACCTGCTGTTTTTTCGCCTCGCAATCTTGGTCAAGTGAAACTCTGCAAGCACGTCGCGACGTCGCGACGCGAATGGATTCCGCACCGTGTGACTGAAGATCTTCAACGGCGATGGGTTCGGATGCTTGCCATCAGTTCTGGTGATATCATACGTCACAAAATCCGGTTGGTGATTTCAAAACCCCTTTGAAAATATGTATAAACCAACCAACCATTCGGTACTGTAGTACTGGGGAAAATAGAAATGTTTGAAACCGCCACCCTGAAATCTTGTTATGATGATTGTTTGATGTCTGCTTACAAAGCAATTGTCATTCAAAGATCCTCATTGTTGGTTTTGTGGGCTGCCCAACAGATTTCTACATATCTTTGCACCCGGTGCATTCTGTGTTGGATGGTGAAACCCGGCTTCCAGTCAGACAAAAGCTGCATTGAAATTCTTCTCAAATCCTAAGATCGTTCTCCGGTGTTTCATAGAGATTGAAGGTGAAACATCTGCAACCTGTCACCAAGAGCTGAGTTGGGAGTTGAAGCCACTACGAAGCAGATCATAATCCAAACAAAAATCTGCTGCGGTGGTTGCACCTGGCTTGAAAGCCACGACTGAAAGCCATGACGACTGGGTGAAACTGGCGGATCTCACCTGGCGACTGCCGAACCACGGGTGGTGCTCAGAGCCACACCTACATGGTAGACTAAGCTGGTTGCGTGGCAAATCCACCATAGGAATAGCTGGTTTACTCGTGAAAATGCATGCTTTTGAGCGCAACCAGGTTAGTGAAGGGTCATAGTGTTTGATTAACATTGCTTAATGTTGTTCATTTAATTTGTTATTGCTTTTCCTGAATGATATTAATTAGCAATATTGCTCATTAATGATATAGCTTAAGGATCCTGCATGTTGTCAGTGGTTAATCTTGGCTAAGCATGGTGTTGATTCAAAATGGCAGGGAGCAAGATCCAAAATGCAAGGGCGGGACCAGTGGCCCAATGGGTACGCCGTTGCCTCCACGTGTCTGATGGTTCTTGGTTCGCAAATCTTCAAGGTTGGTCCCTGGTTTCGCTTTGGATCATTCCGCTGCTTGCGTTTCGTTGGCTTTCATCTACATTCGAACCTTGCTGCGGGCGTATTCCCCCTCACTGGTGTTGATGGTTCTTGTTCATCATCATCGTTCTGCTATTTCCTTCTGGATTCATTTTCTGTTTCCTGCCGTTTCCTCCTGCAAAGTGTTTCTGTTGCTGCTCTGTTCATTTCTTGAAGGCAACACTGTGCTGAACACCGTAGCATGGCCTATCTGCTGCGTATCCCTTGTGCTTTCAGCATACCATTCCCATCAGTTGCAGGCTGCCAAGCATAGCAATGTACCCAGATATCCCATCCGGTCCCAGCCCCATCACATTGCTTGGCTCAGCTTTCGATGGGCTGAAATGGAAAGGTTCATTTAGGTTCATGACCATTGATCATCCACAGCTCCAAGATATGACCCGAGTTTTTTACCGGTAGAACTACCGTTCATATTGGGCTCCGACTTCTCCCGGCGATTGTCGCTTGACTAGCCTCCCAATTTGGCACATCTGCCATCATGTGTTTTTTTCATACATAATTTGCCTGAGGCGATATGAGGCAAAAGTGACGCGATATGAGGCGAAATCCTATCATTAGGTGACACAGTGACCTATCATTCATGGCAACATGAGGCATGCCATGGCATGCCACCCACAGGTTTACCACCAACCACCACTGGCCGGCACTTCCAAGGCGACAACGCCTGCCATGTCGGCGCGATGTCTTGAACACCGCCCGAGCTAACGCCTGCGGCGTCGCAAGTTGCATGCCATGCACAGAGAGTTTCGGGGATCTGGCAGGTAATGTTGGCTCATGGTGGTGAATGGTTGTTAATGGTGGTTAATCTTAATGGTTAGGGATATTCTGTGATGGTTAATGATTACCAGGCAGGTAATGGTTACTGTTGATGGTTAATGCTGCTTAATCTTGATGGTGAAACTAGTGGTTAATGTTCTGGCTATGGCTCATTAATCGTTACTTGGTGGTTCAATATTGGCCAATTTTCTGGTCGTGATCATTGTTGATGGTTAGTCAATGGTCAATTATCATTTATGGTTTAAGTCATGGGCGATAAATGAATTGATGATTGATCATTACATCTAGGGAGGTCAGCATCCCAAGAGCATTGTCTGTTGATGCTTCATCCCTTCATCCCTTCATTCCTTCATTTTGACCCAAATCTGTGGGCGAGGTGGTCTTGAACTCTGAAATTGCCAAGAACGATAGCATGAGTCGGGGTGACACTAAAACCATCAACAAGTGTTCTGGAAGGTGTCTCCAGCTAGAAGAATTCTTCTTCAAATTAAGTTAAGCCTAAATCCAAGAGTTATTTATGAAAAAAACTGTTTCTCGAAACAAAACTGCCTACTGCAACTGTATGGCTCTTGACCAATCATCACAGTCCTGGCTAATCATCATTGTTCACCCTGGCAAGAACATTCCAACTCTCAACAGTACATGGTAGGTCAATGCTGTGACCAGGAGAGCATTGAAGCCAATTCGGCTTGTGGTCGAAATAGGCCTACTATTCAAGAAGATCCCGGGCACGATGACAGGAGAGTCTCTGTTGCCATGTCACCTTCAAGTGTTGTGATTATTTGGTCTAACTACCCATGTTCACTTTGCAATGAGGATCAGGATCACTGAGACAAACAGTAATTAGAGGCGTTGAATGGCTTTTGTGCACCATATCTTGACAGATTATATTTACCACCATAAAGCCATAAAGACAGCCAAAAAGATTATTGATCTCATCATACATCAATCTGGCTTGTCGCAAGAAATCACAGCAGCACCGCCCATTTGCGCCTCTCAAGTGTCACCAGCCTGACGGCAAACAACATCAAAACCGGGCTGAAAGCACAAGAAAAAGTGGCAATGATGCAGAGTTGATGGGTGTACAGCTACAATGACAACAACAAAAAAGCAACAGCACCAACAGCACCAACAGCAGCAGCAGCAGCAGCAGCAACCGCAGGCACCAAA
>VSDK01003948.1:0-24922 GCA_009767595.1 Symbiodinium kawagutii | reverse complement strand
AGCAGCAGCAGCAGGTGCAGCAGCAGCAAGTAGCAAGCAGCAGCAGCAACAACGGCAGCAACAGCCAACAGCCAACGAGGAACAAGCAGCTAGCAATCACCCACAATTTGAAACTCACATCCAACATCTGCAATCAACATCCGACGACCAACAACCAACTGTAGTGGGGATAGAACGTCAAGAAAACCAAGCAAGTTTTACGCTGGTCAAGATGCAACGATCCTGGGGTTGTAACCAGCAACAAACAGGGATACAGTATAGTGAATACTGACAGTGACAGGGTGGTTCATAGCTATACTCCCATGCACGCGTGCAAAACAAGCGCTGGAAATCCAAAAGGTCCAAAACTGTCCAAAAAAGAACCAGTAAACGAAAAACATGCATCGATCCTTACCAAAAATGGGGAGTGAACACTTAGGAGAATGAATGGAAGTGACCAAAATTTTCCAAAGAAGAACTAGTCAATAACTAATTAGCAGAACCATAGTGATTTTCCATGGGGAACCAGCGGTTCCTAGGGTCAACATAGTGATTGATTACATCTGTCACCCATTTTCCAAGCCAAGCAGAGCACGGTCCCAGCCTCAGCCTCCACAGCCGGCGCCGCTTCAGCTGGTCGTGGCGCCTCCGCCTGCTGGTGAGCGAAGGCTTGGCGCGCCTCAGCCAGCTGCTGCTGTGCCATCTGCGCCATCTGCACTTGCTCCGCCTGGACCTGCGCGATCTCCGCCTGGGGCAGATTCCAACTGGGAAGGCTGTCAGTTGCTGCAGGAATCCAACCATCAAACCATCAAATCTCGAGCTGCCAAGCAACTAAACTGCCATTTGGTTAGTGGCCACTCCTGGTGAATCCTGGCCTCGCTCCCCTTGTAAAGGGATTTAGGGATAGCCCTGGCTCCGAATCACCCAACCACCAGTCAGTAATGATGCTTGGTTCGTCACCTTGCTATAAAATGATGGGAGTGAAGCTGACCAACCAATCAAACAACCAGCCCCCACTGAGACTCAAGCCGCCGATGCATGCAGCCGACCTGCCACGAGATGACAGTTGGCCGCTGGCACACGAGCAATAAGAACCAACTTGGTAACACTGACAATCAGGGTTTCTTGGTTAACATGTTGGTTAGCAAGTGGTTTCTGAAAAAAAAGGGGACCTGCAAATCATCCAAGAGTTGAATCATTTACAGGTAATGAACCAAACATTTTCGGGGTTCCTTATTTTCAGAAACCACCACCTGTTGGCTAGCAAGTTGGATGAAAATACTTGGATTTACTTGTTCATTGGTCGGGTAAGAATGCCATACAATTTTCCCAACTTGGTGACAAGCAACAACAATCAAGGAGTCACACAAGGGATTTTCATGCATAATAATCATACACAAACTCCCCACTTTTCATGATATTGACAACTATAGTGATTGATCATAGTAACGCTTGTGATTCATGAATAAGCCACTTGGCTGTTTTACTGATACTGATTCCGCAAAAAGTAATGATTCGCGACTGCTTGCGACCGGTGAACCGTTGACAGTCATGGTCCAATCCCAGTTCTGGACCATGCGCCCCGACAAAAGTGGTTTCAACTGGTCTTCGAAAATTCTTGAAGCCTGAAGATGCACATGTGAAAATTATCTGGATATAGAAAGGCACCTATAGATTTGCGTATAACATGTAGATGTATATAGATAGATGATAGATGATGATATATGCACATAGCCTAGAGATTTACATCTATGCATTTCTTATGTACTTACAGTATATAATTCCTGATTAACAGTCCGCAACAGTGGTTCATAATGAGCCAAATATAATGGTCAACAACAATGAATCTTCGCGATCCATCCATCGCTCCGCTGCAGCGGGGCCGATTCAATATGGTTGCAGTTGATTAGTCTGAGCCCCATCAAGCGTAAATGGTGCTTATTCCCATTGTTCGGATATTTGATATGTGAATAATCTAGGGTTATGACATGACTACTTCTATGGTTAATATGTGGTAAACTATTGTAAACATTCAAGTATACTATATACATATATATGTATATGTATATGGCAAATTTGAGATTGATGATTTTTTGGGGCCGTAAAGTTGCAGAGTCCCTGAGTGCCACTCAGCTGTCAGTTCATCAGCTTGCTAATGGATTTCTGTCAAGGTATACTTCCGGAAGGACAACCCATCAATGGTCAGTATGTCTTGGTATGTGATCAAAATGTTTCATAATGTTTAATACTACTGTAATGGAGAATAACCAACAACAACAACAACAACAACAGCAGCAGCAGCAGCAGCAGCAGCGAAGGACAGAAGTGGAGCAAATAACATCCACATTTATCTCATCCCATCATGACACTTGGTGTTCATATGTATTCCTACCATGGGTAGATTCACTTCCAGCAACAATTGGTTCAACCATTGTCAAACGACAAGCACCCTATATAATGATTCAGTAGTTCATACCTGATTGTTCAATAGGTCTTCCTCCTAACAGTCCCTCAAAAATGACCAGCTCCAAGTTGGAATTGGCCGTTGAACTGACAACGAAGATGACATCCCACTTGGATGACCCCAACAATGCCATTGACAGTCCCATTCCCTAAGCATCTCCAGCTGACCTGACCCAAAGTTAAGTTGGAGCTGTCAACCGGGCACGCCCTTGGCATGGCATGCACCACAACCACATGGCAGCCGAGGTGCTAACATCCAGTCCTTGCTCCTGCAAGTGCCGCATCTCTGCTTGGAAGTTCCTGTCGACATGCATCGATGGTTTTTCTGCAGATATGATATCCTTATGTGTCATGATAGATATATTTCTTTACAACTACAAATATAGGTTATGTAAATAAATAAACAAATAAATATATATATATATATACATATTAATAAATTTGCATATATACATCTATGCATTTACATATGTTAATATTTCGGCAAGCAGGGCTAGTCCAAAATCCGATTCCCCATCAAAAGGGTTACAGCATGGAAGAGCCATGACAGGTACCGGCTACACCTCGAGTCTCCTCACCTGATGGCTCTTCTTCAGTTCGAATCGGCTGCAACACGTATCTTTCACAAGAAGAGTCCCTAACTTGCTGAGTCTCACTATGTTGGTCAGCAAGGATAGTGACACAATTATTTCTTCAGATTGGATCAACCACAACATGCCCTTGCTGCTGCTGGCCAACATAAGCTCTGATTAACAATCTTGCACAGGACAGGAAATTTCACCAGTCTTAGATGATTCCCCGATGAAGAAGGGTTCTTTCATGTTCTCTCACATGGCTGTGGGTCAAAACCCCGTACCCCTGGTTCCCCTCTCATAAACCATTGTTTTCCCTATTATTGTTAGTGATTATCCTCCATTAGTTGGCTGGTTAATATTGACCCGCACCTGTCAGCTGTCCGGCCGCCCGACGTGTGGAGCAGCAGGTCTGTCTGGTCAGATGTCTAGTGAAACAACAAAAGTTGCTGCTTGTTGTCCTTTGCGACCTTCCGAAGACGAACTGCGCTCTTCTGGGAATGTTGACATCTATCTGCCCACACTCCCCTCAGCTCAGATTTGATGGTAGCAGCAGCAACAATGGGATCAACAGTGATGTCAAGCTTCGGTGTTACAACCCAACCCGGCCCTTTGTTGTCAGCAAGATAAGTTTTCAGAGTGGAAAGGACCGCCGTTTGGTTTGGTAACATTGGGCGCAAGGACAATCCCGAAGAATGTATCGAGAAGCCTTGAATATAGCATGCTGTGACTAACTTCCTCAATGCAGTAGGATGTAATTCCACGTCAACCAGTGAAGACATCTGCGTGAACATTTGACTCAGCGAGTCAGCAAACTCGGAGAAACGCACCTGAAAGCCCGCTAAGTCATCATGACATGTGAACGTAACCAGCCTTTCTTTTCCATCAAGTCCCTTCCTTCGTAAAGGTATCCACTGCTGGGCATACAGCATCAATGAGATTGACAGTTCAACCCATGTAATGCCAACATGTTGATATTCCACGTCACTCTGCTCTGAAGGCCAGCGCAATTGGAGCAACCAATCGAAGAAGAATTTACCCCATGTAGGTCCCCAAGCATTGTCCCGGGAATGATCAAATCGAATAGGTGGCATCGTCCAAATTTCCGTCAAGCAATATTTTGCCAGTTTGTCAGATACTGATTCCCTGTCATCCGGCACAAGTTCATGTTGATCAAACTGATGGGATTGTTTTCGAAGTTTCGCACGAGCTGTCTGCAAATCCAAAAAATAGTTGAAATACGCCAGCAGCAAATTGTGCTGGTGTGTCAATCGCTTCGCAATTCCCATCGCTTCTTCAACCAACCGTTCGTTCAGGAAGCGGCAAGTTTGTTGTGCTGCTCTGTCTGCTACATCATTACCAATTCGATCATATTTCAAGCATAAGTCCTCACAGTCGTGTATGTCCATGTGTGCCTTCACCTTCGTGAAAACGTATTTGCCAGTACGTACCGCAGACCAAAACCGAAGCGCAAGATCTGGTTCCGAGTGGTTGTATAATTCCCTCGGATTGCGGAGTTGCAAACACTTACATCCCAATGCTCTTGCTGCTTGAGAGTCCGTCACGATTTCAACATCTGAAAAGGTTTCACACAAAATGATGAGAGCCAAAATTTCCGCTCTATGGATACATTGTTCCCCTGGTAACCTCATGGCCAAAATGGTTTGGAGGCATGGCAGAGGGAGGTCAGGCTTCCAGTGTTTGGCAAAGTGCATTCGTTCCTCACATCCAGAAGTACTGTCAAAGACTATGGAAATGGCAGCATGGGAGGCGTCAAACACCGTCGGATTCTCACAGCTACCATCGGTATAAAAACGCAGAGTGTGACCAAAATCCTGCAGTTGTCTGAGTCGGGTTTGGAGGGTTTCATCCAACAAAGGCTCAGCAAGATGATCACAAAAGGTATGGAAGAATTCAGTATCGTGGTCACTGGTGATCACAGGCAATTCATGGTATAATCGCCCGTCTTCCTGCACTTGGCGCAGGGTGTCAAAGTGATCTGCACGGATGTGCTGAGTGGCTGCGCATGTGTAGATTCGGTGCTCCCGTGTGTCAACGTCTTGGCAATGAGAGCATTGTTCGGTCATATCCGGGTCCCACTTGGCCTGCTGGGAGGCTGTCTGGAATGCTCCACTGATCTCATTGATCAGTTGCTTGTGATTCCTAACTTCAAATTGCTTCAAAAGTCTTTGTTTGTGTCTCTTGAGGGTGAATCGATGCATGTCCCTTCCATGTCTTCCTACTCGAGTGGAGTGCTAGCAAGTCTGCACTCCATGCTCGCAGCAAATGGTTCGTGAGTTTGCGAGGGCTCAAGGTAAGCAAGTTACATTTTCTAAAGGCACTTACATGCAATGAACCGTCCGTGTCCAGGGTCCACCCCAGTCTATTCAAGTAATGGGATAGGGCAGATGCTGGCCCCCTACACCTACCCGAAGTACCGTCATGATGGCTAACGATATGCAAGAAGGCTTGCCTGGTCGGAGCATCTACTTGGATGAGGAATCTCCTAGCTGCTAGGATGGCCTGTCGGATGACATGCAGCTCTGGGTCCAACAGCCCTGGTACACAAACCATAGCAACATAAGAATTTCTGCTAGGCGATGGTCCAAGCAACGCAGAGCACGTGGCTGCACGAATCCTATCTGTGTGAGCTGTGCCAAGCGGGAGCAGCTCAGCGGCATAAAAGGCACATGGATACACCCCCGCCTTAATCAGGTGAGTCTTGACGTCAAAGGAATGCGGAAGTCGCTGCAGCACTTCCAATCTTGCTTCAGCTACCTTAAGTCTATCGTGGATCTTCCCAAGACGAGCGGGACCTCCATAGGTATGCTGCGCTCCCAGTTCAGTGGCTGTTTGCTGGCAAATCACCTCATGGGTGTGTGGATTCCCGCGCAAAATCGCCTGCAATTGTCGGGCTTGTAAGTTGTCTGTCGCCCATGCCCAGCTTTTTGACCAATCCACTGACATGCCACAAGTTTTGACAAACTCCAACGTCAATGCGATAATCAGAGTATGTTTCGCTGGGACATCTACACGCCATCCCCAGTTGTCTGCATAACTGAGGACGCAGGCCGCAGGTTCATAATGCTCTATGTAGCAAATCCATGCAAAGGATACACACAACATTCCAATGACAGACATTGCATCTCCTTCTGGTAATCCACAGTTCGTCGGCAATGCTCCTGAGTCACAACCATTAACCGTCCAGGATCGCTTCAAAGAGTCTAAGGCAGTTTTCCAACGGGCAATGAGATCCGAAGGGGCACCAAGATGTGACAGGAACTGCAGTGCTATTGGTCTCTTGATTGTATTGAAACATTTCACAAGGTCTATACTCATACCTGATCTGTGTTGCCGGTTCCAATGTGCTGTTTCTATCACATGTTGGAATGCATAGGAACTATCCATGGGTCCTCTGCACGGCAAAAACCCTGTCACCGATGAGGGCAACTGCACCGCTAGGATTTGCAGCAACACAAATGACACCGTGCGACTCCACAAACGATATGTCTGTGGCAGTATCGTGATTGGTCTCACTTGTTTGGACGTGACCAGTTGCTGGCTCTTGGGGATCGGGTGCGTTTTCGCTGTCATCAAGTAATCGAAGCAATGGATGTCCTTCTGAACTACGTCCCTAAGATTCAATATGGCCTGTGAGGGCAGACACTGTAGTTCCTCAGCTGAAACGCTGTCCAGGCCCTTTGCAGATCTGCTATTGAGGTCTCTAACAGACTGCAACCATAGTTCATCATCATAGAAATCCACATCCTTCGGGATCACTTGGCAGGGCAACTGATCTAGAACGTATTGCAGCGTATCTGATTCCTCAGCATCTGGATGGTCAACCAGCCAGAATTGTTGCCAGAATTGCTCCAGTTCATGCATGATGTCTCTAGTGTCTGTTGTGTGGATCAACTGGCTTACAGTGGCTTCCATAGGCCAGTCTCTATGTTCTCCCGATGGTTGGACCACCAGAGAAAACGCATCTTTGGATAGGATCCTTGCTTCCGTTCCGTCTACCTGGATCATCTGATGCAAGGAGAACTGTGACGGGTTCCCCAAATAAACTAGCAGGTTACCTTCCTCCTGGACATGTATGATGGCATGGTCGTCACAAGGCTTTTGAAGATGTTGTAGCGGGCTGGTGGAGTCCTCCCGCATCCTAGCAAAAGCTTTCGAGCTACCTCGCTGCTTATGGTCAATATGTCTTTGATGTTCTAGCTTAGCCAGCCACGCTCGCTTGTCCAACTGGAGAGCCGCATCAGTATGGAACTTAGCAAGCTGGCACATGGCTTGTGTCTGATCAAAGGTTGGGTAGTTCACTGAAACTGGTCTGAGTGTCAACATATCATGGCACCATGTCAAGAAGTCGGGTCCAAAGGCTGTGCTTCTTCGTACAGCCAACCAGTCATCTTTGGCTGCTTTGCGTTGGGCATCAGTCAGATTGGGTTTGGCTACAAGTCTAGTGAGACTCTCAAGTCGGCGGACTTGTCTGACCTTTTGTTGCGTGGACCTGGTGTGTACCTCCATGGCAGGGCAGCAATCTGCCTGTCGACCTTTCCTGGTAAGCGTGATCATAGGAACATGCTTCAACCTTGGCACCTTGCATCAACCTCGATATTTCTTCGGCAAACCACAAGGGGAGGTCTTGTCACTGCGATGCTGATGTCTCAGCACCATATCCACCGAATGCTCCAGCTGCGCAGCCCAATTCTGGAGACTGTTGGGCTGCTGTTCCTGTGTCAATTGGTCATAGCAAGTTGTCCAAGTTCCAGCATCCAGATCGAAATCAACGAATGACTTGGGCATGACAAATCGTTTCAAAGGCTGCGGCGTGACAGGCACGCTCAGATCGACCAGAACTGTCTTATGTGCGTCGAAGTAAGGTTCCTGCAGCACTTGGACTCCTGTGATCCAATCCTGCATCTGTAACGACACGAAGGCCAAGTCAATAGTGGTGGCATCTTTGCAGGTTGGGGGCATGTCTACCCCGTACAACTGTTTATGTTTGGTGTCAATTCCCATGTATCCCAAATGTCTGATTCGTTCTCCACACGACCAATGCAAGGGATTGCCATTAAAGTCGCCCATCAAGATGGAGGGAATGGGGAGTTGACTGACCGCATCCAATGCCACTTCAAAGAGGTCCGCATTAAACTGCTGGGCTCCCTGTCGATTTGCTGGCAGGCAATACAACACTACACATTGCAGTTGGATTGTCCCAATTGTGATCACACTATGCACGACTCTGGTGGTGGCCTCCCAATGTGCGGGGATGGTATCAATGGCAGGTCGCATCTGCAATGTGGACATGATGCATGTGCCCCCTGCTCTTCCCCGAAGGCTTGGTGCACCATCTGACCTATGGACATGGTCCTGGACCGGAGGGGACCAATGTTGGTAGGGCATGCTCTTCCTGAAGCCTTTGCCAAAGGTCGTTTGGGCAACATGTGTGGCAGAGGTCTCCGAGCAAGAGATTACTTGGGGGTGCTCACATGCTAGCAACTCCGAGTATGCATCCAGTTTGGAAACAATGGATGTTGGATTTGTGATGGCAAACCGAATCTTAGTCATGTCAGCATTCACAGGACCTGGATGGCGCGCCTCTCCTAATCTCACCACCAACATCCATCTCGTGTCAGCAGGCGCTTCAATACAAAATTGCGAGTCACCAAACCTAGGTTCAACAGCTCTATGATATGGAATGGATTTGACAAGGCATTCACAGCAGCATGGGTCATGTAGACAAACATGCAGTCGGCATGGCAAGGAAGATTCTGCGACTGGAGTTCCCAAACCAGTCACCTTCAAAAAATTGGAATGGACTTCCCAATGGATGGACGGTCTATGCAAGGCAGCACCTGGGCATGTCCTGCTGGCATCTTCATTTGGAATATCCGGAACTAATCTCATGGCAAAAACTGAGTTGACAAAATTGTTCCCAGAACAGGGACTGGCATGAACAATTCCCATCAATTGTCCAAAAAAGACGAACAACATCAAAAACCAAACCAAAAGCGAATTGCCGGCTTGGCAAGTTGTTCGTCGTGCATCAGCGCATGTGGAACCTAGTCAACCTTGTTCCATGTCACTCTCAGCTGGCTCTGGCTTGTTTCGCTTCTGCGCTGCGATCATCAACTTTTTGAGTTCATCAAACTTATCATCCATGCGCGACGAATGCTTCTGCAAGGTGTTGGTCAAGGCAGTATCAAGATCATCACGCACTTGTTGAAGAGCCTGGTGAACCTGAGCTTGATTGCTCTGTTGCGTCTTTTCGATGTGAGCAATGTGTGCCATGGTCTTAGATGATCTCTCTTCTGACACCTTAGCAAGAGTAGCAAGGTCATTTTGCAAGGCCTGAATCTTGTCTTCCTGAGACTTGAATCTAGCCTCGACTGGTCCCTGGATCGTGCGCTGTGTTGGTGCCAAAGCAGCACTGGTGGCATGTGATGTCGTTGGCTGGTATCCATGCCAAGGGTCTTTGCCTGCTGGCCAGGGGTCTGATCCAACTGGTTTGGATGGTCTTCCAAGTAAGATTCGCTCCGTCTGTTGGTTCTTTGGCGGAAGCTTTCTGATCAGCACAGGAGTGCTGTTGTATAAATGCACTCCAGCTGGAGCATCGGTGTCTGCTTTCAGCAACCACGTGTGTGGTCCAAGAGCACGAAATGGAATCGCTGACCAACCAATGTGGACCAACCACTGTTGCAGAGACGTCGTGGAAACTCCAAAGGGCAATCCATCTATCTTGAACACCTCACTTCCCGTGGCCAGCCTTGGGACTGCATCATGTGGGTAAATGGTTTTCCATGCCTGCTCATGCTTGTCATTGGCAAAACGCAGTCCCAGGTTGGCAAGGTGTTTCCCACGAACTAATCCCTGGCAATACGGAAGTTGGGCACTCAGGCAGGTCGCCTGAGCCAAGTCTCCTGTCAACCAAATGATCTTGTAGTCTTGGCTCACACGTCCATCCAAGGACTTTGGCACAACCCAAACTCTGTTGAACCCTGAGGGGGTCAAAATTTTCTGGAGTTTTCCTTCTTCCACCGTGGCATGCATTTGTATCGAGGTTGCCTGGGCCGGAGAAGCCGGCTTGCCTGCTGCACGAAAGGATCGACCCCACAGCGACTGGAGTTCTGTCTGGACCCCATCGTTTCCCAGCTTGTCTTTGATGAAGGTCGGGGTCTGGTCGATTGCCCGTTGCCACTCTTGCTCACTCCAATCCTCCTTGTACAAAGTCAGTGCAATCAAGTGAGCTGATGCTTGGAGTTGCGTGGTGGTACCCTGACGAAACTTGATGTTTTTGACTCCAAGTTGGATCAATGTACCTGTCAAAAGAGCCATCTCCTTCGCATCATTCAAGCAAGGAAAGGTCAGCTGTGTTGACTCAAGGGTGGCTGGGACATCACACCTTCCAGGAATCAAAATGCCCAATTCATCGGTAGAAATGGTGTTGGCTTGAAAGATCCATTGCTGAGCTTGGGACTTTTGCATCAGGCAAATTCCCGACGATTGCGGTCGGATGTCTGGGATTTGTGCCACGTCTGAGCCATCGGTGTTGGAAAAGAAGCCTTCCACCAAGGTGTAGGCCGAAACATCAATGTGACTGGCATCAAACTTTTGCTTCTTGCTCTTCTGCCAGGGCGCACCTGATGGAGTTGCTCTGGAGCTGTTGGCACTCAACTGTGGAAAGTCAATGTCAGCATCTTTGATCAAGTCATCAATGGCTCGATGTCTTTGCAGGCCCGGCGGCAGGCTTGTCGCTGCCTGGAGTGTCTGCAAGGTGTTCTTGGCAATCACCTTGTCAACTGCCTTGGTAACCCATGACAGTGGATATCCACGATCCAGGAGGCTACTTGCCATTGCAGACTGTTGCACGGTCCTCTGTTGGGTTTTTCCACCTCCCCCTGTTCTCTCAGTTTCCAAGTACAAGTGAATGCCGTCAATCAACGTGGAGAACTCGCAATCAATGAGCTTGAGGTCGTGCTGCAGGGCACGTCCATTTTGCATCAGTGTCAGTTTGCGGTTGGCATTGTAAGAGGCAAGGCTCTTTTGCAACAAGAAAAGCAAGGTTCCAACAGTTGTGTCCGATGACAGCGCTCCTGTCCACAAAGTTCGTCCCAAGTATTCAATCTTGGTTTTTCTTTCTGTGTGCGGCAAGTTGGCTCTGTCCGTGCATGTTGTCGAAAGTGCTTTCAGGATCATTCTGGAAAATCCTACTGCAAAAAGCAAACGAAATTGCTTCACTGGGAGGACTCTCTGCTCTGCTTCAGGGGCGGAGGCAAGTTCATCTTCATGTTCAGTGTTGCTCCAACTACGGCCTACCTTGGAGAGTTGATCCGGCTGGTAGACCTCACCTAATGCAGTAAAAATGGTGGCTCTGGCTGAGGAGTCATCAGCTACAACTTTGACAATCAGGGAATCGTCCCTGGGATCCCAATGCCATTGCACTTCTGACATGGAGAGAGCACATGACAGAAACACAAAATCTGCGGTGAGTGCACCAGTGATCATCTCAAAATCCATCAAAGCATTGGGTTCAAACGACTTTTGGAAAATGCTGATCACCCCAAAACAATCACGGATTCGCACAAAGGGATGCCAAGCAGGAAGGCCTGTTCCAGAATGGGTCGATCTGTGTCACACTTCAGGATCAGTGTTTGTCCGTCTACGCTGGCTACCACATAACCGTCAGCAAACACCGGATTGGAGGCAAAGTTTTCTTTCTTTCTCATGTGAAGTGACGGAATTCTTTCTGGACAGAATTCTGCATTGAACATATCAGACCAAACATCTTCCAGTTCCAGGGCCGTGAGCGCAGCTGAGAACCAAAATTCTTGTTGGTTTTCCCCAAAATGAACCATACCCTTCATGATAGCTCGGCTCGGGTGCTGTGAATCATCATCATCTGAAGCATCCTGAGGTGGTTGACTGATTGCCGTGGCTTCAATCATCACTTGGGGATTGGAAACCTCGCAGACTCCATGCGTGTAGGACCAAAATTCCTTGGGTGTGAATGCTCGTGTTCCCAGCAATTCTGCCACTATATCAGCCTGACGACTAGATGGTTCTGATTCTTGGGAGGTGAGCATGTAACCACCTGGGAGCGTGCAGAGTTTCGAATGCTGGAATGCAAGCTTCTGGGCATGGTAGAATTCAAAGGCTTCAGTGATTTCAATGTCGATACCCAAAAATCTGGCAGCATTGGTGGTCATCAGCAACGCATGAGGAATGGCTATCTGGTTTCCCAAGATCTTCCATGCATCCACCAGTTGAAATGGCAAGTAGGTCTGCTTCCACACACCGTGCATCACAGCCAATTCAGCCGGAGAGAAGAATCGACAACCAGCATGCAGTTCAGGGGCACGTAGGAAGAAACCGAAATATCCACGCTCAGCCAGGAATGCATCTGAAAAGAGATGTTGGGTTCCATATTTCGCCATCACAGTGGGGAGTTTCTCATCATCATTGTAGATTCTCATGTTCAGAACAGCCTGGGGTGATCGATCCATGTTGCGTTTGGGATTCTTCACATATCGGAACTCGCCTGCAACGCTCAACACCTCTGCAGTGGGAATCAGTTCTTGCAACTGATCATTGGTGAGTTGCATTCGGCACGGTTGCCAGTCGTCAAACTTGGGCCACATCTGGAAGTGACAGATGTGGACTGTGGCCTGAACCCGGACAGCCATTCCCAACCATCTTGGTCTGGCAGCTTGTGTTTGATGGCTGAGATCCACCACACGATGCCAAATCAGCGAATACCCCAACATCCTGAGGAGATCCAACACCACCCCGAAATGTTGGTGTTGGGAAAATCCCTGCACTTGTTCAATCAGCAGAATCTTCGGTCTAATCCATCTCATCAAGCCCAGCGATTTGGGTAGCAAAAGGCCTTCCTCATCCCCCAACCCTGGTGAGTATGAGGCAGCTGACCAGGGTGGGCACGGTGCACTGAGTGTAGCCACATGTGGTTCATATTCTACCATCGTCTTCAGCAAATGTTGGTCTTCCACACTCATGTTGATCACCCATTGTCCCGTTTCGAATGAGAATTGGTCCAGTTGTGCATTGTGCGGAACGAAGCATGCTGAACGAGACAAAGCATATGTTTTGGCAATGTCAGTGTCTTTTTCAATGGCCATGGTATGGAATTGTCGCTGTGTCAGTTCTGTCAAAATTGACCATGCCGCACTCCAACCCCCAAATCCTCCAGCAAAGAGCTCAAGGCATCGAAAGCTCTGGTCATCATCGGAGGGGTTTGGAACTTTGGCCCATGAAGAGTCATCTGTATATCTGTATCCCATTCTCAAGGTCTGAGTGTTTCCACAACCCAGGTCAACATCATCAATGTGAAAAATCCACAACTTGACGTGGAGGGGTGGCAACGGTTTCATGACACTCCATTCAATTTCCTGGTCATCCAGAAATGCACGATCAGCTGGCACATGCACATCAACCCTGCCAAAGGATCTACTTCCTGAGCCCTCCGGTGCAATGATTGTCCCTTTCAACACCAAGGAGTCCTCCGTCAAAATCCTTTCTCTGAGTTCAAACATGGCATGTCTGGTTGGCAGCATCAGGGAACCATCTCTTATTCCCACAGGATCCAGCATGTGTAGCTCTTCTCCAAGGAGCGATGCCATGGCACGATTCGACCGCCCCAAAGCGATACAAGATTGCGGGGGGAACGCTCGTGCCACAAATCTTGGTTAATATTGACCCAGCTCGCCACATTACCAGACTGTGACCATTTCACAGCCAGACAGAGGGACATCCCACGCACCATCTGACGACAAGTTCTCTGAGTTCACGATTGATCAAACGCTGGGACTGTTGTGACAACAACTGACCATACGTCAACTAGTGGTTTCTCAAAGTACGGGGCCCAAAAAATGGTTGGTTTATAACTAAAAATTATTAATAATGGATGATTTGGGGGGTCCCCTATTTTGAGAAACCACCAACTGTTTTCAGTGCCTGGTCGTTAGACAACCACTGACCATCCAACCACTGCTTGAAACCTTACAGTCACTAAGAATGATTGTCAAGGCCACAATTATGTTTGATGATTTTTACCCTCATGATTGATGAAGCACGTGAATATCAAGAGTCATCAAGAGGTATCGATAATAACCAACATCAACATCCTCAAGATTCAAAATATGTATGGCTGATAATCAGTAGCGAACAGCTGTTGATTCAGCATGTTCAATGGTTATTCACAACCACTATTTACATCTATTATATAACCATACTTAACCCTAGAAAATCCCAGGTTAACCCTAGAAAATCCCATAAATCAGTAGCTGATGACCACCCATCACCGCTCATGGACTCCCGGTTTTCCATCGCGATGCGCCGCGATGTGCTGAGTGGCTGACGCCATGACCTGCTGGAAGCGAACTTCCTGCTGCCACGGGCGTTGGCGCCCGTTGGTTGCTGGGGGGTTGAGACTAGGGGATCTTGACCAACAATAGTAGTAGGGAAAACAATGGTTAATGATGGGGGAACCAGGGGTACAGGGTTTTGACCCATAGCCACTTGGTGTTTTGAGACTTGTTGGTTCATACATGGACTAATATTGGATGATGGGGGTACCCCAAACTGGCTTGTGACGCCACCAGTTCGGGGTGTTTCTCAAGTCATAGGGGTGTCCCCAAATCACCTCATATTGAACATTCATAGTATTAAACCTACCATCACCACTTAGGGCTGGTAACTGATTCAGTAACTGACCCCGGATTGTTGGCTTCAGTGCCGGTCAGTTTCCTTGGACAAACTGGGGGTGCAAGCAGCAGATTTTTCGCAGTTGATTTCTAAGCTTGGCAAACGTTGGTGTTTTATGCCAAGGATCAACTGGTTGCCAATAAGGATCAGCAGCAAAATGAGCTTGGCAAACATAAGGTTGGGTTTGTCTAGTTGGCCATCGTGTACCCGGAGTTTACAGGTGCTTTCCCTATATATAATGGTGAATTCAACTTGGATGGCTAGCACTTGGCAGGTACCATCATGGTTATGGACAAACCACGTTGAATCAGCGGCAATCAGGGCAAAACTGGGGAAATGTAGCATCAATGTTGAGTGAGACAGCGATGCGAGAACAACAACCAAAGCTGGTCCATTGGGGGGTTCGTCACCGAGAGTTCATCACAAACCCTGTAAAGGTGTCTCAAAATTGGTAACTCCAAAGCTATGGATGGTTGATTTCTATAAATGGTTTCTATGGGATGTGCCCTATTTCGAGAAACAACCACACATGTCATTATAGCCAGGATGTTGTCACCCAACAACATATATGATAAAACCTATCAATGTTCGTAATCAGTTTGAAATCACCAGCTCTATCTAATCACCAATTGGTATAACAACTCATGATCCCAGTTGATTATGAAAAATGGCTGGTGTCGGCAGATCTCAGCAACCGATAGCTCAGCATAGCTGCCTGTAAACGAGGATATCCCACATGGCAAGTCAGCAGTTGCCAGCCATTTTGGGTACCCGAGTCTATTATATATTAGAGCTGTTCTGTAGGTTGAACCATCCCTTTAATATAAAACAACATGGGGGGCCCCTACCCTCCAGCGATTCATTCCAATAGCTCCTGTAATTACCATCACCTTGGATGCTTTCGGAACCACAAATCACCAATAACCACTGCTGACCCTTGCCAAACATCAGGAACTACTCTTCTTGTTGATGGCTAAAAAAAACCCTAGGGCCCAAAAAACTCCTAGGGCCCAATCCCACTTTGGGTCTATCCCGGCGGGCCCTGGACACTAACAGCTTGACCCAACTCGTGGGATTGGTTGCGATCAGTTTCAGCACAAACGGGACCGATCCAACCGGTAGGGTCAAGCTGCGACCTGTTTCCAGGAGGAAACTTGCCAAGAGTTAAAACCACTTGGTAACTATGAGCCTACCAATCAATGGTATCAAATGGTATCAATGGTACCAATAGACCATTAAGAGTTATTGCAATTCATTGACCATTGATCAATGGTATCAAATGGTACCAATAGATTGTTGACATGATTGATAATTACCATTGATATCAATGGATAAAGCATTGTCAATTGAGTCTCATTATCGATGGTCATGATAATTCTCAAGAAGTAATTATCATCAAAATTGGACATGACCGTTAAGAAACCCAGAAAAAACTCCTGCTAAGCCAGGTCATCAATAAACAAAAGGATTAACCACCGTCATGACATCTTCCATGAAATTGGCCACCCCATCAAATAGTCAATAATGATTGATGAACGATCAAAAACCAGCAAAACTATCATGTCTAATGGCTAACTAGCATTACCAGCAAATAAAACGATAGTTCATCAACCAGTAAGAATGATAGGTGACGTGGCTATCAGTGGTTGATGAACCATCCAAAAACCTTTAATTCTATTGATTATCCCTCACCCTTTTTTGCCAGCTCGCTCAGATCCTGTGGATTAGAGTTTCTCAGAGACCTCAGCGAATCGCTGCGTCCATGCTGAGAAGTTGTGGGCAGGGCATATAGATGCGCTGCAAGTAAGTACACGTGCATATCTATATGTATACGTAGATGTGTTTGCAACATGAGCATATCCATCATTGTCATCAAATATTGCTATCATGATTACCATCGACGTTCATCAACCAACTGTAGAATCCTGGTCATCAAAATCATCTTTCCCAGAAATGGCATCGTCATGAGAGCCATCACAGTCATCACCACCACCATCATCAGTATCGTGAATAATAACCATCATCATTATCATCATCAGTATCGTCATTATCATCATCATCATCATCATCATCATCATCATCACCACCATCACCATAATCATCATTATCATCATTATCATCATGATCATCATCTTGTCCATGAATAATGTCTTTCCTTCGAACTTTGAGCAGGCTCTACATATTTGAACGTTCTAGCTCTTCCCCTCCTCAGCCTTTGATGTTTTGCTCATGACTCCATGGCACATGGTTCCCAGTCGGCCCATGATCTCCCACTCCCCTGAAGAAGCCATGAGCTGCTTGTGGCACCAACAATTCGGCACTTGGCACAGCCAAATTGCTCTGGTGATGTTTTCTAGTGACCATCAGTCATGAACTCTCTTATGTTCATCATGAACTATCAACTTTTGCATCAGCTAATCGTCTTTTCATCAGTAATCATCGTCAACCATCATTCACCATCATTAATCATCATCAACCACCATTTACCAACCATTTGCCAACCATCAACCACCATTTGCCACATCCATACACCATCATGAACCACCATCAACCATGATTTATTAACCACCATCAATCGTCATCAACTATTTCCAACGAGCTGATCAACTTGGTTGCCGGGCACAGGGCTGCTGCTTCTCTGCACAATCGCAGGTAGCCTGAGACAGTTGCGGCTGTTGCGGCTTTGTCCTTATCCTGAGAATGATAGGTAAGTGGAGTAGATGTGGAATAAACATAGTATCCGTATGCCATGAAAAAGCGTCTGTACCAGT
This sequence comes from Symbiodinium kawagutii, assembly GCA_009767595.1. Taxonomy (NCBI): domain Eukaryota; class Dinophyceae; order Suessiales; family Symbiodiniaceae; genus Symbiodinium; species Symbiodinium kawagutii. The sequence continues at coordinate 7,410 of VSDK01003948.1, read as the reverse complement.
GTGAGTTCAATCTTACTTCAGCAACCTGGAACAAGTGCCAGCGCTTGCACCACCATTTCTAGTCTGACGTCTCACCTTGACCATAGGAAGCCAAGCAAATACGCAGGCGCATATGGGTACGCAGAATTCATTGATTTGCCGCGATCCCCGTGGCTCGTCCACGTTTGACCCATGCTGCATTGACGCCGCTGCTACGGCAGGATCACACAGCGCAGCCACATGGCCCAGGGAACTTAATCCATACCGGTCCCAGCAGATCGCTGACACCGTTGCCTGCAGTACCATTCACAAATGCACCTCCAAGCATCCCAAGTTATATTCATGTTACAAGGATTTGAAAGGGACTTCCCTACTGCCGAGACCCATGTCATGCAGCCATTTCAGGTGCGTTTGGTGGGAACCCGTTTGGATTCGTTAGATTCATTTGCCAGCTGTTTCTTTTTCGTTATTTTTGGTTTTTCAACCCCATCAACCTGCTTCATTCGCCACTGACCATGATTCATGATTATCCCTTTTAAGCACTGTCAACCGTCAAAAACTGTTCGCAAGTATTCTCACCCCTGACTCTCAGGGCCCCTGTACCACCCTTGTCCACATGCTTTAAAGGACGAGATACTAGTCGAACTGTTGGGATGTTCATCTACCTTTTTTTGGTGTACTTGCTATTGATCCACAGCCATATAGCTGGTATATCCCCTATTCTTGTCCTTATCCCCTATTAACCATGACCCACTATTGCCAATTATTGCTTGACCAAGCATCCCCGGATACCACTATTCACCGTAGGATATCATAGGTTCCTACCTACGCATTATCAACGATGACTTATAGCCTTAGTACCCTCGCCACGCGCCACGCCAACACGCGCGTCGCCACGCAGGCTTCGGCACACTAGGGGCAATGACATTGTGAGAAGGCAGTTACGCTTCCAATGCATGTTTCCTGCTCTGCAAAACGCATTCGTCATTTATTAATTTTCGCCAAAAGACAACCCACCGCGTCCGAGCAGAGACCCGGTAAAGGGCTAGAGGGTCGTCCCGATGCATTTTGGCAAGCGGAAAAGAAACATCATGCATACTTCAGCCGTCTCGGTTAAACTTCCACCTGATTCTCGTCATTTTGGTTTCGCATTCCATTTCGCAGTCTCTTTGGCGCTGACCTGCATGCATTTACTTCCTTACGAAAAATGCATTTAAGAATTCTTTCTAGATGTCGACCTGATTATCGTCATATTTGTTTCCCAATGCATTTTACAACCTTGGAAAAAAACATCCATGGCTTGAGCCACATGCTTGCTCTTCCTGCGCGTCGGCACGCGCGTTCCGACACGCGTGCGGGGTGTTTCGGCCCGCGCGCGCCCAGGGTACTTGGCTTATAGCTTATACTGTTATACTCATGTGGCTGTGGGTCAAAACCCTGTACCCCTGGTTCCCCCATCATTTACCATCGTTTTCCCTATTATTGGTTGGTTACTATCCCCCATTATTGGTTAGTTAATATTGACCCATAGCCATGTGTCCCCAGCCAACCAGGTAAACCCAGCGGCAGCCAAGCTTCTGATGCACATGTCGCGACTGCTGTCTTCGGAACTTCTCCTGAACCGGCGCACCCGTGGCTGGGTCAGCACGTCGAGCTGTTGGGATGTGAAATTTGGGATGGTTAAGATTGACTCCACAACCCAAAAAAACACTAACGGTTACACTCTGGTGATCTAACATAGCAATGGAAAATCAACCATTTATAGCTGATTTCCCAGGGTTTCCCTAGAAACATGGTGATTTTCCATTGCCATGTTAGATCACCAGGGTGTACGGGTTAGCAAAGATCATTGGAATCATGCGTTATTAATGATCACTGGTGAAATGAGAGGTACACAATTTTGATGGCTGATGGTTTGGAACAGAAACGAGACACCGATGAACGAACGATAAAAGCAACAACCAAACAAACAAAGAAACAAACAGACAGACGGACAGACAAACAAACAAACAAACAGGCAAACAAACAGACAGACAAAAAAACAAACAAACAAACAAAAAAACAAACAAACGGGCAAACAAGCAAACAAACAAACAAACAAACAAACAAACAAACAGGCAAACAAACAAACAAACAAACAAACAAACAAACAAACAAACAAACAAACAAACAAACAAACAAACAAACAAACAAACAAACAGGCAAACAAACAAACAAACAAACAAACAAACAGACAGACAGACAGGCAAACAAACAAACAAACAAACAAACAAACAAACAAACAAAGAAACAGTTAGACAAAGCACAATCCAACACCACGTGACTGTGCATCAATCACAACTACGGCCTCAGAGGCTCCGGTTCTTTGCAGTTCGACATTACTTCAACATCCACCAATGTTCAAAGGTGGAAAATGGTTCATCATGCTTGAAAATGGCTGACACTGGCTGCTGATACTGGTTAATATCGGAATAACCACTATAATTGGGCCATTTTACAGCGGATGACCGGAAGCACAGCCGTTAAAATCGCCAACCTCAAGGTGAAGAATTCAAAAATTTGGCTGTTTCTCAAAATATTGGGACCCCCAAATCATCCTTTGTATCAACCATCTATGTCCATTTATAGCAATAAACCAGCCATTTTTAGGGTCCCCTATTTTGAGAAACCACCATTTGCACCCCACATCAAGTGATTCTTCCAGCACCTGATCCACCGGGGCAGCGAAATCTTTCGCCAACAGGGGTCCCGACCTGTTGGTCGACCACCTTCCGGCGCACATACCTTGCGAGTCTCGCCAGCGTGACGAATCATCAGTTGATCAATCATGTTTAGTGATTAAGATGCCTAGGAAATGGCTGATGCTGATCATGGCTGATAATGGTTGAGAATGGTTAAGAATGGCCTCTTGGTAGTGGTTGGTATGCCTGATGCTGGTAATGGCTGATAATACTCAAATAAGAAATGAGGGGAATGGTCCATGATTGGTTGATGACCGCTATCAATGGCTTACAGTTGGTTGATGCTGGCTGGTCATGCTTCGCAAGGGCTGTTATGGTCAGTTATGGTTCATCACACGTGCCTTAGAGGGGGTTGATGATGCTTAGCTGATGATCAGTGTTGCCAACCAAACCAGTTGTTTATGACAATCTGCACCAAGCCATGTAGTGGAACCGCTAACAGTGAGCAAACATGGGGATCATGGGGGCTCTTGTGGCTGCTTAGTCGCCAGGGTTTTGCTCTGGTCATTCGATGGCGTCAGTGAATCACCATGACTAACCACCAACCATCACCACCGTTTGCCACTTTCACTTCTGCATTTCTCCTTCTTCGATTCGATCGCAGGGAAAACCCTTCTTGCAAAGGGAGAAAAACCCTGAGAGGTAAAGCAGTTCGTGGTTAGACGGCGCATGGAATTTTCCCAGTGACGCCGCCAAGGAAATTCGTGATGGCACTGTGCCGTACCGCTGGCCGACTCATCGGTGGCCTCGCACTTTCATTGCAAGTCTTTGCATGTCTGATTCTGATTCCTAGGATTCCTAGGTTTAGAGGGTTAACGGAGGGGTTAGAGCAGTGATAGGGGTTTGTGGGTCCGCCCACCATCCTGACCAGCAGTGCAGCCCGTCATTAACAGCAGCTCTCAACACTTCTTCGAAGTTGCTGAAGTTCAACGCGTCGTATTGGTTCCTGGCATTGGTCAAAGCTTTAGTTCTGGCTAAACTGAACCCTTTCCCTTTTCAAAAGGTCTGGGCCCAGCATGATAGCTTTTGTTTGCCTTCAAAGGAAATGAACGGAGAGCACCAAGAAATAGAAGAAATGGAAAAATCCTGCCGGGCAAAATGGAGCTCATATCAGCTCAAAGCCGTCATGCCGGCTCACGAGGTGATCTGGCCAGCCTGACGATCAGTCCAAGTGAGTGGTCAGCCGATTCTGGCGCTCCTTCACAGCGGCCGACGGATCACGTAACTTCACATTGGCCTCGTTAGCTCCAAGATTGTTGTTGGGATTTGACAAACCTTGCATGTAGATCTCGGCCGGGGCATGCATGATCATCATAGTGCGTGAAATTTGATCCAAGTTCTGGTAGTCGCCAACCATCGCTCTGGTCACTTGGTGATAGAGGCTGTTGTCTTTGAAGTAAAGACCTTGCAAGTTCATAGACCCGCTGCTGAAACTTCAATGTTTAGTGGATATTTGGTACATCCATCTACTCCAAAAAAACAAAAATCAAAGTAACTTGGGATAAATTGGGATAGATATATATATATATATAATACATATATATATACATTTATATCTATATATGGAATCTGAGAAATTTTGGATCTCTAACTGGAACCCAGATACCTTCTCGGGCTCCCAGAGTCATCTCATCACTCAGTGGGTCTGAGCCATCCAACGAGCCTTCGAAGACATTTTCCGCACCTTCCAGTTTTTCTCCTCGATGCAAGCAAACAAGCATAGCACGATCAGCGCCATCCGTGAATGCCTTGCCCCGTCACACTGGCACGGCTCTTTTTCTTGTATTCGGCTTGATCGAAGATGTTGGTCTGGATCTGAACGAGGATGGCGGGTTTCTCTGGAATACCGTAGTACTTGGCAAAATTCAAGACCACTTTGGCGATCGGGGCATCAGGCTCGAAGAGTTCGTCATTGATCAAACCATAGTATCTCCGGTATCCACCTGAGAAGTCATTGTAGTCAACATCTTGCAGGAAGTAGTTCTGAGTGAAGGTTTGCACTCTGCCATTGATGATGGTGGCAAATCGAATTGCCTTTTCACGCTTGGCAAAATGCTTGCTGCTGGGGTCCTCGCTCAGCACCACATTCTGCAAGATCTGCTTCCTCTCTTCCTCAGACAAGGCCTCCTGAACATGTTCGAACAATGGTAGGCCATCCCAGTCCCCGGGTGGTAGGCCCACCATGGTAGGCGTAGGGGACGTAGGCTGGTTAGGTGTGAAGGCCTTTTCCACGTTGACCATAACCTCCTGCGCGGGTTCCATGGCCTCAACATGACACAAGTTGTTGCCCATTATGGCAAGCGCTGATGGGGCTGATGGCTAGCAGAAGATCTGTGCTTGAGCCGCTCCTGACGATCCTATTGAAGACATACCAGCAGCCAGCCAACCAAGCAACTCACGAAGCAGCCAAGCCACCAAGTAACCAAGCCGCCAAGCAACCACCCATTGGCTGATGCTGATCATGGCTAATAATGGTTGAGAACGGTTAAGAATGGCCTGTTAGTATAGTGGTTGGTTATGCCTGATGCTGACAATGGCTGATAATTAATGATAATGATCAAAGAAGAAATAAATGATAAGAACAGTCCATTATTGGTTGATGACCGCTATCAATGGCTTATAGTTGGTTGATACTGGCTGGTCATGCTTCGCAAGGGCTGTTATGATCAGTTATGGTTCATCACACGTGCCTTGGAGGGGATTGATGATGCTTAGCTGATGATCAGTGTTACCTATCGAACCAGTTGGTTCTGAAAATCCGCACCAAGCCATGTAGTGAAACTGCTAAGAGTGATCAAACATGGAGGCTCTTGTGGCTGCTTAGTCGCCAGGGGTTTTGCTCTGGTCATCCGATGGCGTCGGTGAATCACCATGACTAATCACCAACCATCACCACCGTTCGCCGCTTTCACTTCTGCATTTCTCCTTCTTCGATTCGATCGCAGGGAAAACCCTTCTTGCAAAGGGAGAAAAACCCTGAGAGGTAAAGCAGTTCTTGGTTAGACGGCGTATGGAATTTTCCCAGTGACGCCGCCAAGGAAATTCGTGATGGCACTGTGCCGTACCGCTGGCCGACTCATCGGTGGCCTCGCACTTTCATTGCAAGTCTTTGCATGTCTGATTCTGATTCCTAGGATTCCTAGGTTTAGAGGGTTAACGGAGGGGTTATAGCAGTGACAGGGGTTTGTGGGTCCACCATCCTGACCAGCAGTGCAGCCCGTCATTAACAGCAGCTCTCAACACTTCTTCGAAGTTGCTGAAGTTCAACGCGTCGTATTGGTTCCTGGCATTGGTCAAAGCTTTAGTTCTGGCTAAACTGAACCCTTTCCCTTTTCAAAAGGTCTGGGCCCAGCATGATAGCTTTTGTTTGCCTTCAAAGGAAATGAACGGAGAGCACCAAGAAATAGAAGAAATGGAAAAATCCTGCCGGGCAAAATGGAGCTCATATCAGCTCAAAGCCGTCATGCCGGCTCACGAGGTGATCTGGCCAGCCTGACGATCAGTCCAAGTGAGTGGTCAGCCGATTCTGGCGCTCCTTCACAGCGGCCGACGGATCACGCAACTTCACATTGGCCTCATTAGCTCCAAGATTGTTGTTGGGATTTGACAAACCTTGCATGTAGATCTCGGCCGGGGCATGCATGATCATCATAGTGCGTGAAATTTGATCCAAGTTCTGGTAGTCGCCAACCATCGCTCTGGTCACTTGGTGATAGAGGCTGTTGTCTTTGAAGTAAAGACCTTGCAAGTTCATAGACCCGCTGCTGAAACTTCAATGTTTAGTGGATATTTGGTACATCCATCTACTCCAAAAAAACAAAAATCAAAGTAACTTGGGATAAATTGGGATAGATATATATATATAATACATATATATATATATACATTTATATCTATATATGGAATCTGAGAAATTTTGGATCTCTAACTGGAACCCAGATACCTTCTCGGGCTCCCAGAGTCATCTCATCACTCAGTGGGTCTGAGCCATCCAACGAGCCTTCGAAGACATTTTCCGCACCTTCCAGTTTTTCTCCTCGATGCAAGCAAACAAGCATAGCACGATCAGCGCCATCCGTGAATGCCTTGCCCCGTCACACTGGCACGGCTCTTTTTCTTGTATTCGGCTTGATCGAAGATGTTGGTCTGGATCTGAACGAGGATGGCGGTTTTCTCTGGAATACCGTAGTACTTGGCAAAATTCAAGACCACTTTGGCGATCGGGGCATCAGGCTCGAAGAGTTCGTCATTGATCAAACCATAGTATCTCCGGTATCCACCTGAGAAGTCATTGTAGTCAACATCTTGCAGGAAGTAGTTCTGAGTGAAGGTTTGCACTCTGCCATTGATGATGGTGGCAAATCGAATTGCCTTTTCACGCTTGGCAAAATGCTTGCTGCTGGGGTCCTCGCTCAGCACCACATTCTGCAAGATCTGCTTCCTCTCTTCCTCAGACAAGGCCTCCTGAACATGTTCGAACAATGGTAGGCCATCCCAGTCCCCGGGTGGTAGGCCCACCATGGTAGGCGTAGGGGACGTAGGCTGGTTAGGTGTGAAGGCCTTTTCCACGTTGACCATAACCTCCTGCGCTGGTTCCATGGCCTCAACATGACACAAGTTGTTGCCCATTATGGCAAGCGCTGATGGGGCTGATGGCTAGCAGAAGATCTGTGCTTGAGCCGCTCCTGAC
>VSDK01003944.1:71619-80724 GCA_009767595.1 Symbiodinium kawagutii | reverse complement strand
ATACTGGTAGCATGTGACCCATTCGGTCTTTCAAGTGTGTGTCTATCTGTGCAGGTACCCGAAAAAATCCGGCAGAATCAGAAGTATCCCCCAGGGGTAGCGGATAGCTCCAAGAAATCCATCCCTAGCTTGCTGTGGGTCACACGCCCAACCAACAGAAAATGACCAAACTATGCATCTGTTTCTTGGATATGTGCCATTTGTCGATGGTTCATGATGGGTTCACTACCAAATTTTGGATGGTTGATATTGGCCCACCTGGTCGGCAGGATCCAACCTTTGGGATCACTTGCCCATTGCTAGCTGCCAGCCGCCCAAGGGACACGCGAGGGGTCTGGCAGATGCAGAACGCTGCTCCAAACGATCCAAGGCCTCTGGCCAAATGCGATGATGGTTCACGCTTGATGGTTGATGGTAGCATGATAACTATGGTTGATGGTTGATGACGGTTGGTGATGGTTGATGATAACTGATGACGGTTTGTGATCATGATGATGGGAAAGTGTGGTAAGGAACGGTAAATATATAAATAGTGATTGCTAATGCCTAGTCAATGTCGTAACAAGCTGGTCAAGCATAGGTAGTAGTAGTTGCCATCCGCAATTGATAGCTACCACCTGACTTGCTGGATAGCTCGCCAGCCCTAATCTGCGAACCAATCATGGTGGAGCTAGTGCTCGTCATTTTGTTGTTGTCTTCGGGGGACGTCCAGGCTGTGATTGAAGCCGAGCATCGTAATCAAAACCACCTGCCACTACCACCGCTTGAATTTGTCAGCCGTTCATCGTTAGCCAGCTCTGGTTGGCAGTTTCAACCTCTATGACAAATATGCTTATCGGCCAACCATTTTTCAATCATTTATTAGTGAAAAACTAACAAAATGTCAATCAAACCACCTACAATCGTAGTTTTTCAACTACTATTGCTGGGGATGAATCCTTATTAACCACCTTAATTCCCTAGTAAACAAATCCCGATCAAAACCACCAACCAGAGCTACCTAACCAACTCAGCAGCCACGACCTCGGCCGCTCTCCAGCCTCCGCACATTCTCCATGCAGCTCAACTGCCCGATCTCCACGACCTCTCCTGGCAAGTTGCAACTGGAAGGAGGTTTTGTAATCTCCAAATCTGAAATGACTAGAGTAGAAACCAGTAAAGTATCAGTATAACTAGATTTGTGAAATAACTAGTCTAACTAGAGTGTGATCTTCATTCACAACAGAGTTGCAATCAGTTGATGGTAAAAAATGGTGGCTTCTTAAAATAGGGGACCCCAAAGTTCTTGTTGGTTTTTTATTTTGAATGGTGACTTGGATTTTGGGGGTACCCCTATTTTGAGAACCCCCCAAATTGATCCAGAGATTCCTTGTAATCATGAGATAAGAATCACGATGAATGTTTGATTAACCAGTGTGAGGATTATTTGTTGTTTGGCAATTCCTAACCAACATTATTCTGTACCTGATATAACCAGCATCAACCATCATCCATGATCGCCAATCATTTTTGACAACCGTCAGTTAGCAGCACTAGCTATCATGAACCATCTAGCAAGGTAAGTCCATCCAAAAACGCTTTGTTTCAATCAAAAAACATATTGGGCCGGTAATCAAAAAGAATATATTATTACGGTCAAAACACTCCGGTAAGTCCATCAAACTGACAATCTAATTGTTACAATAACAATTACCAAAATATTCCCCGGTAATCACAAAGAAAATATCATTACAATCAAAAAAGCATTCCCAGAGAGGGCTTTTCAGTTCTATGCAACCTTTGGAGCTGGAACCTTAATGGTATTTACAACACTTTTGGACTTGAACCTTGCAGTTTGCATGTTATCTACAGTGTTTTTGAGCTGAAACCTGCGGTTTGATGGTATCTACAACGTTTTGGGACTGAAACAGTGCAAATTGCATGGCATCTGCAGCTGGAACAACTACTGCTTGAAAAACTACGTATACATGCATCGTTGCATTCAAAGTGATGGTGGTGACGAAGATGAAGATGAACAGATAAATCAAGATCAAAATGGTGATTATGATAGAAATAAGAAAAAACCACATGATAATGTTGATGATGTTGATGATGATCATGATGACAGTCGTGATGATGGTGATGATGACGACGGCTTTGACGACAAAGATGATAATAATGATGATGCTAGTGATTTTCAATCGATAATGTTGAGCGGGGCCCAGCCCCCCATCAAGATCATGATAATGATGGTGATGATGACGACAACTACGACGATGATAAATACAAAAATGATGATAATGATGCTGATGATGATGATGATGATGATGATCAAGTTTTTGATTGATGATGATAGGCGGGAGAGTTTACGGGGTCGCAGCCCCCATATGAGCATGACGACGTAGTAGTAGTAGTAGTAGTAGTAGTAGTAGTAGCAGTAGTAGTAGTAGTGGTATTAATAATAACAATAATAGTAATAGTACTAATAATAGTAGTAGTAGTAGTAATAGTAGTAGTAGTAGTAGTAATAGTAGCAGGAGTAGTAATAGTAGTAGTGGTAGTAGTAGTAGTAGTAGTAGTAGTACTAATAGTAGTAGTAGTAGTAATAAGAATAAAAGCAGTAGTAATAATAGTAGAAATAATAGTAGTAGTAGTAATATTAGTAGCAGTAGTAGTAGTAATAATAATAACAATAATAGTAAAAATAAAAATAGTAGTAGTAATAGTAGTAATAAAAATCATAATAATAATAATAGTAGTAATACTAATAATGATAAAAATAATAATAGTAGTAATAATAAAAATAATAGTAGTAATAGTAATAATAATAATGATATTAACAATAATAGTAGTAGTAATGATAATAATAATAGTAAAAATAATAATAATAAAAAAAAATAATAATAGTAAAAATAATTGTAGTAGTAGTAATAATAATAAAAATAATAGTAGTAGTAATAACAATGATAATAACAATGATAATAGTAGTAATAGTGATGATCATAATAAGAATAATAGCAATAAAAACACTAGTAGTGGTAATAATAATAATACTAGTAGGAATCAAAATAATAATAGTAAAAATAATAATAGTAATTATCATAATAATGATAATAATGATAATAATAGTAATACTGATAGTAGTAATAATAGTAATAATAGTAATAATAATAATAATAATAGTAATAGTAGTAATAGTAGTAATAATAATAATAATAATAGTAATAGTAATAGCAGTAATAAAAGTAGTAGTAGTAGTAGTAATAATATGATAAAAATAATAGTAATAATAATAATGATAAGAATAATAGTCGCGGTAGTAGTAGAAATAGTAATACTAATAGTAGTAATAGTACTCGTAGTAATGGTAGTAGTAGTAGTAGTAGTAGTAGTAGTAGTAGTAGTAGTAGTAATAGTAGTAGTAGTAATAGTAGTAGTAGTAATAATAGTAGTAATAGTAGTAGTAGTAGTAGTAATAGTAATAATAATAGAAATAATAGTAGTAGTAGTAGTAGCAGTAGTAGTAGTAGTGGTATTAATAATAACAATAATAGTAATAGTACTAATAATACTAGTAGTAGTAGTAGTAGTGGTAATAGTAGTAGTAGTAGTAGTAGTAGTAGTACTAATAGTAGTAGTAGTAATAGTAATAATAGTAATAGTAGTAGTAGTAGTAGTAGTAGTAGTAGTAGTAGTAATAGTAGGAGTAGTAGTAATAGTAGTAGTGGTAGTAGTAGTAGGAGTAGTAGTAGTAATAGTAGTAGTAATAGTAGTAGTAATAGTAATAGTAGTAGTAATAGAAGTAGTATTAGTAGTAGTAATAGTAGTAGTAGTAGTAGCAGTAGTAGTAGTAGTAATAGTAGTAGTAGTAGTAATAGTAATAATGGTAATAGCAATAATAATAGTACTAGTAGTACTAGTACTACTAGTAGTAGTAGTAGTAGTAGTAGTAATAGAAGTGGTAGTAAAAATAGTAGTAGTAGCAATAATATTAATAACAGTTATAGCAGTTGTAACAGTAGTAAAAATAAAAGCGGTAGTAGGAGTAATAAAAACAACGTTTTGTTATGATGAGATTCATAATAGAAAATGACAACACTAGTAACAATCATGATAGTGGGAGTGGTCGTCGTAGTATCAGTCGTAGAAATAGCTGTAGAAATAGCAATGATAGTAGTAATAGTAATAGTAATGATAATGAGGTGCAGCCGTCAAAATGATAGAAATAGTAATAGCAGTAGTAATGATAATAATTAGTAGCCGTCGTCATAATAGTATTAGTATCGGTACTAGTATTATGAGTATTAATATCAGCATTAGTATTAGTACTAGTAACAGTAGTAGTAGTAGTAGTAGTAGCAGCTATGATAATAGCAATAATACTAATAGTAATAACACTAATTCCAATAGCAATAATAATGTGAGTAGCAATAATGATAGTAATAATAGTAGAAATACTGGTAATGGTAGCAGTGCAATGGTATTTAGGAGTAATCATCAAAGCAGCAGCAATACTAGTGGTAGTAGTAATAATAAGAGTAGCAAGAATGGTAATAATAGTTCCCTTCCTTTCTTTCGTCCTTCCTCGCTTCCTTCCTTCCTTTCCCTCCTGCCCTCCTGCCTTCCCTGTCTTGCCTATCACAGCAATATTCTATTTTGAGCCTAGTGGAATTTACTTCATGATTGCAATGATATCAATTGCTTGATTGAAATAAATAAAATGCTTGTCTTGATAGACATTCCATCTAGCAAGGGAATCTGTATCAAATGACTTGGGAAACTGTTCAGGCAGGAAATTTGACAAATGCAAACACGGAATTACACATCAAGACACACATGGGCAAGATACATGATTCAGACAAGGCACATAGACGAGCAGCGACAAGCAGCGTGTATGCGCTTTTATTTATTCGGAATTTGTAGAACGACAACATTCAAAAAAAACTTGGCAGTCAAATGGTAGATGTATCTCATATTCTTCCTGCAACTCCTACAAGATATCGTATATCATCGAGAATCGTGCCAAGAACAATATCAATCAAGAATGTGCACACAGGACAAGTGTGGTATTCTATCACCAAGCCTTTTCCTAAAGAAACAGTTGAGAAGCATGGGTAGCCCAACAAATGAGCCTTGTAGAACACTGGGCTACCCGAAAATCCCGCATCATATTCGATTCATCAACACTTCGGATGGATGAAACCTGATCTCCCCGAACAGTACTTGCCGGTTTGCGGGTCCTGCCAAACCAAGCAACCGCTAAGTATCTGATACCACTTGGTTTGATGTCCAATGTATCCAGCAGACCCCATGGAAGCTTACAACGGCGAATGCGCACAATCCCATAACAGAGGTCACCCAAGTTGAGTGTGAAACCAATATTCGCAGGGATGTCTTAGGTCAGAAACAAGTCATAAAGCCCATCAAAGCGGTCATGCATAGGCATGTCTGTTGATATGAAAATGTATATATTGAGGAAATTGTTTGCCATGTTGAAAGCTGGATATGTTTGACACACTTGTTTGGCTCCCTCGTGAAAATCATAAGCATGTGCTTGTCCAAACCCCTGCCCAATTTTTGTTCGTAATATCCATATGCTCCAAGATCTCCTGGTTGCATCTGCATTGCTGCTAGAGGAACCTGTATACTTGCGGGGTGTATCTCTGCTACTCATGTCTTGGATAAAGAGGTTACTTAAACAAACATCTTACAGTCGTCAATCGCTCCCACCGGCAGACCGAATCCCCCCCGTTCACTCCACACCAGCGTGCCTTTTCTCAAGCATCAATTTGGTCAGGGAGGCAGCAAGTGCTAGACGTTCATGAACCTTGCGAATCATCATCATCATCATCATCATCATCATCATCATCATCATCATCATCATCATCATCATCCTCATCCTCATCCTCATCATCATCATCATCATCATCCTCATCATCATCATCACCCTCATCATCATCATCACCCTCATCATCATCATCATCATCATCATCATCATCATCATCATCATCATCATCATCATCATCGTCATCATCTTTTGCCATTGGTTGTATGACTGTGGCTGGCAGTTGCTATCTGTTTATCCGTCACTAAAAACCTTTGACCACCATTGACAATGACGGATATTTGCCTTTATGAGGGTTGTGGCCACCCAGCAGTAGCCAGTAAGCGATACTTCTCTTGGTTCTTTAGTGGCTATTCGTGCATCACCACCATGATTCCTATAACCTTTGCTGTGCGTGAATAGTGCTATCTCTCCAGCATGGTCTTTGCTTTGGCCAATAACAACCTGATAATGTTCCTACTAATGCCCGTGATTCTTCTTCACCAACATGAAGTAACTAATGTGAAGCAGTACAAAGCTCATTGGCCGTCCTATTTTCATCTATTTTCTGGTATCTTTGGTTGATTTTGGCGTTGAACCACCATTGAACACCATCCGCCGTGAAGCATCGTCTCCATGATGGATCAATCGTCGCCGCCTGACCATTCGGCGTACAAATTGGGCTTATAATTTCTTTGGCAGAAGATTGACCCAGAAGCAACCTACCGAACAGGAGTCACATTCCAAAGGCCAAGGATTTTCAGGTAGAGTGCATCAAGTGGAACCACCGCAGCTATAGTACGAACCAACCACGCTCTCATCAGCAACAAACAGACTCACACAACCACCACGACGCGGCACCCCGAACGACTGGAACACCCTCCTGTCGTCCCTGTCGTTCCTCGCCTCCCTGGTCTCCTCCGCGTGTGTAAGCAGCTCTTCCGCCTCGACGTTGAGGGTTTGCGCATGGAATCCATGGATTGTAACCCCTGGAAGGCGGAAAATCTGCCAGTTCAAATATGTTAATAGTGGCTAATGATGGTTGATAAGAATGGCTTAAGAATGGTTCGTAATGGTTAGTAATGATTAAAAAATTGTCAAAAATGGCTAATAATGATTGATAAAAGGGGATAATAACATACAATAACCAACAAATTCATGGCTCAACAACCAGTGAAAAGCCATATGGTGGTTTCTCAAGCCGTACCCCGACTTGGATGATTTGAGGGTACCCCTATTTTGAGTAACACCCATAGGTCGCAAATATAATCCTGAATCGTCTGTTTGTCTCTAAGTGCCAACTATTCGAATTTCAAGTTGAGACAATTGTCGGGCTCAAAGTTGTCGGAAACGATTCGCTCCTAGCAATCGCTACTGGCAATGTGTTGTTTTCATCAATCCACTACCATTGATCTAACCATTACTACCATTGATCTAACCATCATTAATGGTTGATCAAGGTTATTCATCAACTAATCACTAATGGTTGATCCCATCATTATTAACCATTATGAACCATTTCTAACCATTATTATTAACCATTACTAACCATTGATCAATAACGGTTGACCATGGTGCCTGCTTCGCGCCTCGGCGATCTGCTTCGCGGCGTCTTCGTAACATCGAAAGTGCACCAGGCGAATGCCTGAAAAGCGGCGGCGAGCACGGGCCCGGCCCAAGGGGCCGACCGAAGGGACCACCGGGCTACGTGGTGAAGGGGCCCAGATGTGGCCTGGACGTGGTGATTGATTGGAGAATGATTGACTATGAAGATTGATGATTCATGATAGTTGAGAAAGTGTTTTTCAAGATGCTTGACGATGCTTGATGATGGTGAATAGTGGTTGAGGATGGTTAATGATGGGTGATCGTGGCTGATGATGAGGAAGTACAGCAATGACTAGTGATGTTAGTTGACGATGGCGAGTGCTGCTTAATGATAGATATATGATGTTTGTTCAAAACAGGGAACCCAAAAATAGTAGGTTTATGGCTAAAAATGACTAGTATTGGATGAGTTGGGGTACCTCTATGACTTGAGAAACCACCAAAAGGCTAATCAAGGTTCATCATGTCGACGTTTGAGAATGGTCAATGATGGTCAGTCATCGACAATGATAGCCTCAGGAAGGCTGATGATGCAAAGTGTTCGCCATGGAAACAAACATCTCATGCAAACGCCTTGGTGAAGAATTGAAAACAGATATGTTTAAAAAAGTTGGGAAGAAGTGGTTCCATGGTGGTGACCATCTCCCCCAAGGTGGGCCGTGAAAACCGCAGGAAAGTAGCAAAATCTATGGGGCTTGAACCTGATCTTGCAGGATTCTGCTAAAACCTTGAGAATGCCGTTGCAAGTGGTGCAGAGAACTCTCCAAAGATGGCAGCCTGAAGAGATCGAAATCTTGGACTAAGACTGAAGCCCACAAACTGAAACAAGCAAGACAAACCAAATGCATCCAAATGCTGTGTCCATTGGATCGGCATATTTCCGTTCTCCAGCGGGATCCTTCCCACTGAGAAGGGATTCGCACTGCTACGTCCATCAGTGGTTTCAGCGGCTATGGGCACCCTAGATGACCCTAACTTGGGACGGGTGGGGGCGCCCCCTTCATGGCTAGCCCTGGATGGAACCCGTGGATGGCCCTGTGCCTTGACCTGGTGGCAACCCCTGGATGGAACGCTGCAAGGATGCACGGAACTAACGGAAGGTGGCCATCTGTCACCATGGCGGAACCACCCTCAAGCATCGACCCAGGAAGGCAAATGACCATGACCACTCTTATAACCAGTCCTGACCAATCAATCATTGAACGTCAGTGGTTAGCCTTGAGTCTTGATGACGGTAAGGAATCATCATGGTTACCCATGATCAACCAGTGTTACAACCATGATCACTGTGAGAATTGCCTTCACTGTCTGATTTTACAGAAAGTCTTGCAACTTTGAGATTGCCTAATCTGAACATATTCCAGCCAGCTCAGTGAAGGGGGTCATGAGCATTCTTGACCGTCATAAGCCTATCCAAACATTCTTTACCACCGTCATGAACCATTACTAACCATCATTAGGTATGACTCATTGACAATGGTATGAACCATTGTCAACCTGTGCTCCTCAGGCGCTCCCTGCCTTTGCTCAGTAGCCGATCGGCAGTAGCCTCTAAGCTATCCTGGGAGTCGCTCACAAATCGTGGAGTTTGGCACGTGCGTGGTGAGCTAATCCAAGTTGTTGGTTAATGGTACGGTGGTTGATGCTGGTGGATGGTGGTTGATGGGTTGATTGGTCGATGGTGGAAAATGATG
>VSDK01003944.1:51619-66619 GCA_009767595.1 Symbiodinium kawagutii | reverse complement strand
CAGCTGGTGATCCCACATGAACTGACCCAACTGAGTAGCATTTTTTGGTGTTCTCAAGGCAAAAAAACTGATGGATGGAAGGCAATCATGATTCATCATTGGTGGAATGGAGCAAGGCATATTATAGAGAGATGACAGAGAGATGTTCAAAAATATATATTCTCTCGCTATAATGACTGATCTAGAGATGACAGAGACAACTCCGAGGTCTAGCAACAGCTTATGAAGATCCCTTTCAAGGGTGAGGCCAAGTCATTCTCAGCAATGATCGACAGAAGCATAAGCAACCATCATCTTCACTTTCCTACAAGGCAAGGCCCAGGACAGGTATTGCACTTTGATCAAAATGCCGCTGATGTAAACGGCACGGTCGCCTGGTTGGCCGGTATTCCACTGGCTTTCGGACCACCCCTGTCCTTCAACCACAGGCCCAAAACTCCAGACTTGCTCCACTCCAGCATCTCCTGAGGCAGGAGTTCTTCGCACCCGGAGCATGATGTTTCACACTGGGGATGTTCTTCAAGGTATTTCTGAATGGGACAATGGGTTTGTTCCTATGGAGGTTGTAGCCTAGGCCTCAGTTGATTCCGGCAAACTATGGCTTACACTAGGCCACCGACCTACCCAAAGTTTGGGACCCATCAGCATTGCTGTTTGACGGTCTGTGTTGCGGCTGTGGCCTTCCCTCTCGAGTCCCACGGCTGTGGAGGATTTCATTTGATTACACGGACAAAGCAAAGACATTGATCCGAATCTGATCATCAGATTGATGTTCGGTACAACAAATTTCAATGGTACTTGTGTCATTTTGGAGGCGCGCCCCATACCTATGGACTACTTGCCCAGCTCCCAACGATCGCTGTCCTTGGCCATGGAAACGGCCATCTTGCTTCCCAAGGTATGACTTTCCTGCGCCGCAGCCCGGGAAGATCCAACAACTGCGGAGAGTGCCCGGGCACCGGCACTTTCAGCTACCAAGAATGGCTGGACTGTCGGGGTGGAGGGTGTGAAATCTCGGCACTGCCTTCCAAGCTTTGTGGTGCAATAGCCAAGCTGTCAGTTCACAAAATCTTGTTTGTGACCAACGTTCAGTGCGTATTCTGGAAGCAATTTTTGGGATGCCAAAGTAACAGGGGTACCCATGTCCTGAGCAACGACGAAATGGTCCATTTGTCTTTCGGGTATCGTTGGCGACTAGCCTAGTGGAACCTGCACCCCCCAGGCTGTTCTGACTCGGGACATAGATACGGCCCTGGGGGGGCTCTTGAGACCTGCAGCGGCTTGGATACAGTCAATGCTGAATGGATATGGGTGCGTCCAGAACTGATGGTGCCACAAAGCTGCTGGTGGCCCTGTTCACCATGGCTACCAGCAACTATGGCTTTCACAATGGCTAGGCTTTCCTTTTCCGTAACTTTCTCTGCGGAGCATCACTATGTCACCAGCAACTGGGACATCACCACGCAGCGGGATGCACCAAAACAGCTCGTCGATGATCTGCCAAAATTGCTGGTGGCCATGTCCAAGCTGCTGTGCATCGCAAGGCGGAAATACATATCGTGTGCTTAGGGGAGATATCTGCATGCATGTGTATATATGCGTTTTACATATATATATATATATAAATGTACACACACATCATACAATATGTACAAATCTCTAGGAATCTAGGATGATCTATCTACCTACCTGCCTACCTGTCTACCATCCACACATCCCACCCTTCATCTCCTTTGTTCGCAGCTTCCACGGCCCCCCACAGCGCACCTCGTCTCCTTGTTGCGCCAAGGCTGCTTTGAATCGAGCTAGTGGCTCCGCGTCTCGGTCCTGAAGGCTGTTGGTTGATAGCGCTGCCAGGTGTTGCTGGGGACATACGTTGCACGTGTCTAGTTGGTTGATAAAGGAAGCTTTCTTTGTTTAGGTGCCAGCTATCAGAGCTGGCAAAATGGTTTCAAATCAATAGGCAAGCTTTGATGACGAATACCTATGAACACCTGTATACCAATAAAGTAGCCAACATAGGGCACCTATACTTGGATAATGGTGTCTTGGTGACCAGAAGTCACCACAGGTTGTGCATTATGAACCATGATGTACCTAATGGTTACCTTTGTTGGTATCTTACCAGAAAGTAATGATAGCTATTGACAAGAATCATCAAGATTGGAAACTATCAGGTTGGAAAACTATGTCCATTGCAGGCAGAATTGTAGTACCATGATAGTGGGAAATTTCCTTTGAAAAATGATCACAATGCCCCCAAATAATGTTTTGATTGCTTGCCGTTGTAGCACTACCGTTGGACCGGCACTCTTGTGCTTGGTGCACTGCAACGCATTCCTCGTTCATGACTGTTACGCCAGCACCGCAACAAAATCACAACGGATCCGATTGCACCAGCTGCTTCCAAGAAAGTTGAGCATTGTTGCAATCCCACTTTGGAACAAGATTGTCCAACTGCATGTTTAGAAATGAAATCTCCGAAACAAACAGAATCTGTCAATTTGCAAAATCTGCTAGTCTATTGCGCACGGAGCAATTTTCGAAAGCCAAGGCACCCCTCTACAGCGATTCGCTGCGTTTGTCATCGATTCCGACGTGTCGTAATCCAAACATGCCACCCGACAGAGAACAGAAATGTCCGGACTTAGGAAGTCCATGCTACCACTGCTTAGGCGGTATTAGCCAATGATATCAAATACTGCTTAGTCATTCTATATACCCAATGATTAATAAGCGCGTTGATAAACTGGTTAATTGACGGTTAATGAGCTGGTTGATTGTTCATTAAGCATCAACTAACCAGTTTAACCATTTAATACATAAGCTGGTTGATAAGCATCATTAACCATCATTAATCATCACTAACCATAGGCTGGTTGATAAGCTGTTTAATCATAGGCTGGTTCATTGTTCAATTAGAGCTGGTGAATTGATAGGCGCTTTCGCGCGCCTGAATGCGCAGGGCCAGGTGTCGAAGCACCAGTTCAAGAACCTGGGACTGGACCTGGACCGCCTGGGGAATATGTGGTTGATGGTTGGTTATCGCTTGGTCAAGACTTGATGAAGGTTTGGTTAAGGTTTGGTTAACACTCGGTTAAGGTTCGGTTAAAGTTTGGTTCAGGTTCGGTTAAAGCTTGGTTAAGGTTTGGTTAAAGCTTGGTTCAGGTTTGGTTAAAGCTTGGTTCAGGTTTGGTTGAAGCTTGGTTCAGGTTTGGTTAAAGCTTGGTTCAGGTTTGGTTAAAGCTTGGTTCAGGTTTGGTTAAAGCTTGGTTCAGGTTTGGTTAAAGCTTGGTTCAGGTTTGGTTAAAGCTTGGTTCAGGTTTGGTTAAAGCTTGGTTCAGGTTTGGTTAAAGCTCGGTTAAGGTTTGGTTAAAGCTTGGTTCAGGTTTGGTTAAAGCTTGGTTCAGGTTTGGTTAAAGCTTGGTTCAGGTTTGGTTAAAGCTTGGTTCAGGTTTGGTTAAAGCTTGGTTCAGGTTTGGTTAAAGCTTGGTTCAGGTTTCGTTTAAGCTTGGTTAAGGTTGGGTTAAAGCTTGGTTCAGGTTTGGTTAAAGTTTGGTTCAGGTTTGGTTAAAGCTTGGTTAAGGTTTGGTTAAAGCTTGGTTAAGGTTTGGTTAAAGCTTGGTTAAGGTTTGGTTAAAACTTGGTTCAGGTTTGGTTAAAGCTTGGTTCAGGTTTGGTTCAAGCTTGGTTCAGGTTTGGTTAAAGCTTGGTTCAGGTTTGGTTAAAGCTTGGTTCAGGTTTGGTTAAAGCTTGGTTGAGGTTTGGTTAAAGCTTGGTTCAGGTTTCGTTTAAGCTTGGTTCAGGTTGGGTTAAAGCTTGGTTCAGGTTTGGTTAAAGTTTGGTTCAGGTTTGGTTAAAGCTTGGTTAAGGTTTGGTTAAAGCTTGGTGAAGGTTTGGTTAAAACTTGGTTCAGGTTTGGCTGAAGCTTGGCAAATTACTGGGGAATAATTGGCAACTAGTTGGTGAAGGTAAATAATTCATGAAACAATGGTTTAGAATTGGTCAATGAATGGGTAAATAATTGGTTGATGATGGTTCATGATTCATGATGGTTGACAAGTGCTTAAGAGTGGTTTTAAATATAATGGTCAAATCATGATCGATAATTTGGTAAATAATTGTGAATACTGATGAAATCATGGTTGCTACAGTGATGATGATTGAGAATGCTGGACAGCCAAGGGCGCATAATCGCTGATAGCGGTGGATACAAAATCATTGGTCAAATAAGGGTTGACAATTTGTTGATCATTGGCTGAATAATGGATGATAATGGTGGATAAGAATTCTTACTCATGGCTAATCATGGTTGGAGAATCCCTGGCGAATCATGGTGAATCGATATTACTTCATAGCTGGCTAAATAATGAGACCGTGGTTGTTCAGAAACTAACCACTCTCAACCATTACCCAGTGGGTTGGTGGCATTGACAGCGATCAGTGGTCATCAACTAACCACTTTCCTGGTAGTCTAAGCTGGTTGCCTGGGGGGTCCACCAACAAAAAGTGCCAGATTGGGTTGGCGAGATTGCTCCCAGGGATGCTTTCCATCCCCTCCTGCGGACCTATGCTGAAGTGGTGGGAATCAATAAGCACCCACAAGCATTGCTAAGGCCGAGGGAAGCATCGATTTCCAGCAAGGTTACTTGACCTTCACAATGAGTCATTCAGATTTGAAAAGCACACCTCCTCTGAAAAGGGAGACATAGACTACCTTGGCCGCAACATGCTACAAATGGACCGCCACTCATGTGGAAAGGTCTTCATTTCAATTGTTGCCAACGTCACATGCACGAGACAAGGTTGTTACAGACAGCCACAAATCACATGCGTGGACGGTGGAATGCAATTTTAGTTCCAAAGAATGACCGAATTCCACCACGACTGCGACAACGACAGCAGCAGCAGCAGCAGCAGCAGCACCAACACCAACACCAACACCAACACCACCACCACCACCACCACCACCACCACCAACAACAACAACAACAACAACAAGAACAACAACAAAAAAAAAACAACAAAACACACAGGTATATGTGGATTTCCGACTAATTTGGATGGTTGTCCATCAGTGAGTGACAAGTCTGATTGCAATTCATTACAATCTCAGCGGATCTCGAGGATTCATCGCTGGTCCCTTCCCAGTTCAGTCTCCAATGGTTGATGATCATCCTTGATGATTCGGTTGAAAATGATGAAGACTGATTTTGCTTGAGCTGTTTATCCGCTGTAAACCATTTGTTGTAATAAACCAATGATAACTTTGGCGTCCCCAAATCGGCTTGGGAAATACCTCGCTATGCGTAAGCCTGCTTGAGGATGGTTGAGATACCCTGTTGGGTGGATCACATGGCTGTGGATCAAAAAGCTGTACCCCTGGTTCCCCCACTATTAACCATTGTTTTCCCTATGAAATTGTTGGTGGAAATCCCCCATGATCGTTGGTTGATTAAGAGCTTGACCCACAGCCACATGTACTCCAAGCTACAATATCCCCTTTCTGAGACTTTCCGCGAAGCGCCAGACCTGAGATCGCTGCGGTGAATCATTCAAAAATCGCCCTGGGAACCATTGGAAACCGCTCATTATGACAGGGAGAGCAGCCGGATAGCATTATTCATTAAGACCTATCATGATTGGGGATCAATAATGATTCTTGAGAGTTGATGGCTATAATATTTGAGAATGGCCAATCAGCTAAGCATGTTTGAAAATCACGGACAAGCCCGAATACTGGGGGTTAAGCCTACCAAATGGGGTTTGACGGCAGGTATGCTGGGCAAAGTGTACAAAAAGTCGACTTGGACTATATGTACATCCATCGCCGTCACCACAACAGGCTCAGCTGTAAAGCCATGACATGTTCTGGATTTTGGCACAATGGCGATGGTGATCCCATCACTGTCGTTGTGGTCGCTATTGCTGGTTTTGCAATTAACATGTTTGTCTATATCCAGGTGTGGGTTGTTGATTCGTCATGATCATACGATATCTGTATTCACCGTTCCTTGAGCGTTGACTGGTTGAAATGTTGTCGTTGCCGTTCTTGATCTCTATTGTTGTTCCCTATGATCATCAAGGGTCAACCCGTTGATTCCTCATGGTAAACCCATTCATTCACCTTCCAATTAAGTGGCATGCCAACCATGATTCGCTCATTGTCGTTTTAATGGCACACATCTTCTTGGGGCCAACGAACAATTACTGTCGTTTCTCTACCATGGTGGTTCAGAACAATTTCCGACCAACAATTTTCGACCTTTTACTGCTGTTGACAAACAACCAATGCCTTACCATGATGATGGCACAGTTGCTTTTCGAAGGAATTTCACTTATAACTTGCCATCACCTCACCATCATCTGCGGTATCCTTGGGGTGCCAGCAAGGGTTTCACCGCTACCAAGGCACTGGGGAGTCCTTGGCCCAACACCAAATGCTGAGTCAAATCCAGTGCCCAGCGCAGCTCCCCTTGCTGGACCTGCTCCTGGCGGATCCAACTGCGAGCTAGGCAGCCACCCATATGGCGAGCTGGATCAATATTAACCAACCAATTTCATGGGGGATAATAACCAGTAAGAATAGGGAAAACAATGGTAAATGATGGGGAACCAGGGGTACGGGGTTTTGACCCACAACCATATCAGCTGGTTGAATAGTGGCTGGTGGATGCTTCGTGGTGCCATTCGATGCTCGGCTGATAGAAAATCAACAATGCCATTAAGTTGCTCGCTGACGGCCGGTTTCTTGTGGTGACATCCGCTGATGGATGGTGAAACAAAACACAAGAATTGCTAAGTGGTGGGTAACCTGTGTTTCATCATGTTTTTTAAGGCTGTGTGTGTGTGTACTGGCAATTCTTAAGAATGGTTGCGACAACGGTTGGTAACGATTAGTCGCTAGTGGTTAGGCTACATGAAGGTCAGTAATGGGGAACGCTGCGCAAGTATTCTTAGTAATTAAGAACGATTCATGATGGCTGTCAATGAGTAGCAATGGATCCCCAAGAATCGTTCTTAATAATGGTCGATTCTTTTTCATGGCTGACAGCAGTTGGCCAAGGCTACACCAACTGTATGGGGGCCCGGTGGCATGCCATGCCCCATCAAACCTTTGTCTCTCCCCTCCAGCTAGGAACGGTGTCAAACCACTATCCGTGATGCACCGTGATGGTCTTGTGCGTGTCTGCCCTGGCCTCTACCAACGGCAGCGCAACATCACAATGGCCTGCTTGAGCTGCAAGCAACAAGGGTGTCGCACCATCATCCACAGTACGTAGCCTTGCTGATGTCAGCGATGGCCTCTATCAACAGCCGTGGAAGTTCGTAGTGGCCCTTCTGGGCCCTTCCCAAAGCAGACACGAACATAGCCACCACGGATGATGGATCCACACCATTGTGCATAATGCCAGTAGATGGAACACATCTGGAATGGAAAAGTTGTGGCTGCAAACCCCTAGCACATCCAGAACATTCTAGCACTACCTGGTTTGGGCGGTAATTTCACCAATATGCAATGATTTGACGTAAAAATTCCACCAGAAGTCCAAAAGGCATGAAAGGGTTGCTAATTAAACTTACTTAATTCATCTTAACTAACAAATGGTTGCTAATTAGACTTAATTAACTAGTTCCACTCAGTGGGTTCCTTTCTTACCATTATGAACGGTATCTGAGTGATGCTGATGATGGTTGATCTCATCTCCCTTCGCAGCTCCCAGTGGGCGCCCGTCCTCCCCACGCTGGTCCTCAGCGAGGCTGTGCAGCGATATCTGATTGGTTGGTTAGCTATGTGCCTATACCATGGCCAAAACGAATGAACCAGCAATAACCAACAGCCATTTCAACTGTTTGCTGAGAAACATTCAACTTCGGTCGTACCCTGCCAAATGCTGATTGGGAGGAACGATGGGTTGAGTCTTGCAACACAATTTTGTCTCGCATGAACATCCTAGATTGCTACTCCCTAGCTTGGTGGAATCCAGCTTCTATCCACGTTTAAACCATCCCTGAAACCAGCAGATGCTATCCCAACCATATGATGATTGTTCCAAGCACGTGCTCTATTGGCCTGGAGAGTTGCTAGTCAACATGCCATGTGAATATTGAGCCGCGCCATCGCCGAAGACATTGGATTCAAACCCTGGGTTGCCTCTTCATATCTCTTCATCACAATCCTTTCAAATGATTTCGAAATACCACTGGTTTAGCAGGAAATCGACGGATACCATGTCACCAACAGTGGCGACATTGGGTACGTCTCCCCATTGAAGTACCCACCTTCATTAGCTGACGGGCTCCATGATGGCCAGCATCACTATAGATGTGCCAAGATCAAGCTCGATTGATCTCGCAAACGATCATAGCCAATGGTCTCAGAAAACCGACATGGAACCCAAAAATCAGTGATGCCTAGATGGAAAACATGAGCTTGAGCTTGTCAATTCAGATTCCAGCTCTTAGTTTCTTGGACTATGGCCTCGCTGATACGTCGGATGTACAAATCGCTCGCTCCTCCTTCGCTCGCTCCTCCTACGAATCACCTTTTGAACCAAATCAATATCAGACAGTATTACAAACTGATGGAAACAAACGGCATTTCCGTGATAATGGTCAAGTAGCAACCAACCATCAACAAACCATTCATCAATCATTGTGACAAACTGATGGATGCTCAGTTCACGCTAGTATCGATAGTTCTGTCATCCTTACAATGCTAACCAGTACTACTACCCGTGCATTGATCATTGTGACCCACTGATGACCAACAAATGGTCCGTCAACAACTCATGATATAATTATGTAATCATGATTCTTCGTTTGGAACCATCAACTAACCATCAACTCACCATTCATTCACCACTCATTCACCATGAATGTCATTTTCCACCGACCTTTCACACTTTCCATCAACGGGGCCCACGAACCCAACGAGGCGCTTTCGCCCAAGGGACGGCTGCGCGCCAATCCTCTGCCACCGTCAAGTGCGACACCGGAAAGGGGCAGAAGCCGCCTACGAAACGCCGCGAAGCACCCAAAATTTGGTTCATGATACTTCGCTAATGCTTGAAAAAGATGAGTAATGGATGGTCAATTAATGGTTAGTTGATGGTTTATTCATGGTTAGTTGATGGTCAGTCAGTTGATTGTTCATTCATGGTTAGTTGATGGTTAGTTGATGGTTGATTTGATGGTAAGTGGACCGTTGATGCGGTTGGGAGAACGAACACCAAACATCATCAACCAACTGGCGTGGCAGCCAAAACACAACTGCTTTCTCAACCTACACTGTGGCTATGGAAATTGGCCATGGTCGTAAGAGATTTTTTGAAAACCTTCCTTACGAGGTGATTTATCATAAAATTCATAATGCCAATCAAGGATTCATGAATCATAGCTTCCAACGTGAAGGAGAGCTCCATATGCATTTCCCCCCCGTATTGGATACCTCAGCCACTCGCCACTAGTCGTGCGGCTTTTCGTAGCTGGATCCACCTTTCCGTTGAAGAATGGATCCAACCTTGACGCACCAACGGCTGAGCCACGGGTAGACTGCTCGCCATTCCGTGGCTGTTCCCTGCAAGATGCTCTCAGACGTCCCAACGCTGGGCGATGCGTTGGCCGCGTCACGGCCCCCAGTGATCTTCCAAGAGACTCTCAGCAGCTGAAGTCACCAGCATCAACCGCTGTAAACCGGGGTAGCTTCTAACCAAGGGGTTGATCTGGGGGCTTCTAACCAAGCTCAATGACCAGCTAAATGACCACTAAATGACCACAATGAGGGCTTCTAACCAAGCAGAAAGCCACAGTTAATGACCACCGCGTGGTCAATCACGTAAACCTGATTCACCAACCACATGGTTCCTGAACCATTCTTTAAGCCCTACCATTAAGCCATGGCTAAGCATTAACCCATTCTTAAGCCAAACCATATGGCTGATCTTAACCCGCTATCGAAATTGCTTGGCCAATACGATGCCAGTGGCCATGGTGAAGCCTCGGCTGACCCACCAGCTGAATCAGCCGCTGAATCACCCGCCGCATCTGGTGCTGGCCTCGTCTGTGGCTGGAGAGTTCTTCAGCGGGCCCCAGCAGCACTTCCATGTCCAGTCTCGCAGCTTCCAGGGATAGGAACGAGGCTTCAGCGATGGTGGGGCAATGGTTTCTCAAGCCACTTTGGGGACGCCAAAGTTATGGTTGGTTTCTTACTATCAATGATTCGACTTGGATGATTTTGGAGGGTTAATGTTGACTAGGGTTGCTTAACTAGGTAATAATACTACAAGGGTAATCATTGCTTGAATACTTACTACCAGGGAAACCTTTTCAAGGCTTCAGCACGGTCCATGGTTAACTACTCTCATGCTGGGAGGGTCTATGTTAGTTTGCAGGAGTGCAGTAGTTACTGAAAGTGGTTGGGAATGGTTGACAATGGTTTGCAATGATAAGTACCAGTTTCTGGTGGTGATTCACCAATGATTGAGAAATATTTGAATATGATTCGTGATCAAGTTTTATGGTCAAGTTGCCAGAAAGTCATCGAGTATGATAGTGATTAGCTAATAATTAGTAATAGTTGAGTAATGTTTTGATCATGCTGAAGTCATGGTTGGGCAAAGGTCTAGTACTTCATATAATGGGCCATTGGTCAATCTCCGTAGGGTCTACTGACCGGCCTGGGCGGGACCATTGAAGGTAGCTGTGAAGGTTGTCCAGGCTGCCCAGGTATAGTGTTGTCAGGGTTGCCATCCGACCATGACAGCTGTGTTGTCTCCCACACGTGCCTTTTTCGATACTTGTGTTAGTCTCTCCTCGATTGCCTCCTCTGGTGTTAGCATCCAGACTCATCAGCATTCCAGATTGGATCGAAGAATCGCATCTGGTCGAGGTGGCGCTTCCTCTTCTGGTCCTGAAATCAACTCCTGTTTGACCTTTGTCTCTTGGAGGATGGACTTGGCAAGGGCTTCTTGAGCTGAATCTGTTCTGCTAGAGCTTGGCCTCCCCAAACTCGTTCACGTCGCCGATGCTCAACACTTTTCTGCAAGAATTCTGCCACTTCTTGTGGACGGTGTGTCGTACATTGTATGCCATTTGCAGGGGTTACTTGGCATGTCTCATCTTTGCTACAGCTGAATGTAACCATTTGGTGTCCGAAAAGATTGAGCTGTTTGTTATGACAATCCACACTCGCATACTCAACCACGCATTCCTAGGACAGAAACTGGCTGTACCATACCCTCGTACTCTGAGGTCACTGCAAAATCTGCCCCCACCAAAGAGTCTTACCTGGGGAGGTGCTTGAGCTCGAATCTCCTGCTTTTAATGTTTTCTCACAAGTGACTTTTCGGCAAGGTTGGCAGAAATGGGCTGCCCCCAACCTGAGGCCACTTTCATGGCATGTATGGGGCCCAGTGCAGAGGACGAAACCTTTAGAAGTTGTGATAGGAGGCGAACTGGCCAGGCCATGCCATACCTTTCAAGCTGATCACACGAAGCATCGCGATATGGAGGATACCACCATGACTCTGGACAACGGCCGATGAATGTGGCATGATCCAGGGAGGTTTTCCGGCAGCCATGCGCAACATGTTCAATGACGCTGGCCAATGTGACCCAGCAATAGGTCATAATCGTAGGATAACAAGCACCACAAGGCTGAGTCATAAATGTTTCTTGGCATGCCATGGTTGACCGCATGTTTGATCATAGCTAAAAATGAAAAATCCAATTGGTTTCCCCATGGGTTTCCCCATGTTTCCCACCACCCAACCACTTCAGCCGCCGGTGCTGCCTGGCTTCGCTGTCTACCAGTCGCACCCCGTGACGGGTGACAAAGGTACCAAAGCCCAGTGCCTAGATCGCAGAGATGGTGTCGCAGCTGATTCGTTGGTGGAGCGGTGCAGGGATCATGGCCATGGTTGCTGGTGGATAATCATGGTTAATGCTGGGTGAATTGATGGTTTGGCTTCATCAACAAGCCATGTGGGAACAAATATTGTTTCAGTGAAAATGCCAGTTGCAGCTGAATAAACTGTTCAAACCAACTGTGGGTTGAAGAAAGTTGCAGGAAAATGTTGTGAATAAGAGATACTAGAAAACAGGGCGGAACATCAAAAAGAAAGAAAGATGATCAAATACGGCTTACACTTCAAGAAGGTGGTCCGTGTTACCAAGAAAGACGGAGACCAAAAGTGTCACTAAAGCGCTTTACCGGGCTATCCACAAATTAAACTAGGTGCCCCTTCCCCCACGAAAACTAAAAAACTATCCGGATGTGACGCTAATCTGGGATGATTTAGATGCCGCAGCACTTGTCAACCATTTACAGTATCAACCCCCAAAAATCACAGTATGAACTCATCCAGTGTCATACAGATCGACCATCAGAACATCAAGTGATAAAACTCTTGCAACAAATCACCGACAGAATTTCTGACCAACCCATAGTGGTGACAACCCTGCCCAGCCAGGGTAGGGTTGAATCGCGACCTTGAGGCCACCGTGCGATTCGCCAACGAGGAACTAATGATGGTTTCGCACGAAAGCACAAAGAAAGAAACAAGTCGTTTGGTTTCTGTCATTTCTGTATTGATATCATGTGTTTTCTTGGTTCCTGTATTACGGTGTGGCTTGTGCTTATCCGCAAACCCAGTCATGTTGATTACGGCCGGCCTAGCACGTCATTGAGTCTCAAGAGATCACAAACATCAAACGATCACTGTTTGACCATGCCCAAGCGGTGCCCAAGCGGTCCACACAACCACAGGTACGTCCCCGTCATTGTGGACCAGAGTGAAGGTAGTGAAGGTATCACCGTCCATTTCTTTCATCATCATCATCATCATCATCATCATCATCATCATCATCATCATCATCATGAGCATCATCGTGAGAATCATCATCATCCTTAGCCATCAAGTCACCATCAATTAACTTCCAATTTACGATCCATTTACCATCAATTTACCATCAAAAAAGCATGGTTTAACCATCATCTAGCCATAATAAACCATGTTTAACCGTCCATGATAAGATAATCGTTGATTGACCGCTCTTCAACCATCCTTTCACCAATGCTTGTGACGCTGCTTACCATCAATGGACCCCCTTGACAGTTGATCTGAAGCGACAGGAATCGTGGTGAATGGAGACAGCTAACGATACGAAGTAGTTCATGATAAGTAAGGGTAGTGGTGAAAAGGGCTGGTTTTAAGGTGGTTCATGATGACTATATAAGGATAGTTCATGATTGTCAATGATGGCCAATGTTTGATAAGAGTGGTTACTAGTGGTTCGTTGATGATTCATCAGTGGTTGATAGTTGAGCCTGGTGAGTGATCGTTGTGGAGTACCAACATTCTCTATCATCCAGCAAAACAAGCAAAACATGAGCTGTAACCATGGCTCAACCAGTGTCCATTCTCCCCCTGGCCCACATTCGTTTCCAGGATGGTACCCCATCCTTCCAATTACCTCTATAGTAGGTAAGCAGGGAACCCTTCGCCTTGGGATGATTACCATACAGGTAGCTGGAAGGGTACTGGTACTTGTCAATCTCATGCACGAGGTCGGATGCCAAGGTCTTGATCGTTCTCAGAATGACGAACTGCCAAGGTCACATGGTGACCTGTTGAAAGGTTGCCTATTAACTCAACATCAACGGTGCGGATCAACTTACGATCCCTTTTCGATGATGGAACGATTTACCATCATAGCCATCCGCTGATGGTGTTTGATTACTATTACAAATACAACCAGTATCTACCATTAACCTCGCCACGAAACTCCCTGCTACTCCTCAACAAGTACCCTGTCAACATTCATCAATCATCAACTATTCGTCATGACCATCGGAATCACCCTCAAAATCACCATTTTCCAGCACTTCAGCAACCATTGGCCATCAGAATCACCATCAGAATCACCATCAAAACTCAAAATTCTCCACCATTTCCCACCATTTTCCCGCCATTTTCCCACCATTCTCCACCATTTCCCACCATTTTCCCGCCATTTTCCACCATTCTCCACCATTTTCCTGCCACCATTCTCCACCATCACTAGACGACCCGAGTGAAGCCATGGGTCGCCAGCACCATTTTCCCACGCGCCTGCAAGGCCACGGCCAGGTCATTGCGGTCGTACTGCGACAACGAGCGATCCACGCACACGGCCAGCTGAGGACCCTGCCTGAGCAGCGAGCATCAACATCATATGGATAGTGTGGTTGGTTGATGCTGTCGGTGGTTTATTCAGGTCTGGTATTCCAACCACACTATCAACACCATATGAGAGATTTCTTGCATACAAACGAACGAGAGGGAAGAATTTGAGGCAAAACCGATGATCTGGACATGGTGACGTTAATTCGTGCACTTGGTCTCTGCGTGAGACTTAGTTGTCGGGTCGGGCTTCACCCCTATTGCAAATCAGTCCCACCACCTGTGTCAGGGAGGATGATGCATAGGTTGAGACGCTTTGGACCCGCCTAGCCGTCGCGGAATCAACCACCATCAACCACCGTTTTACCATCATTCAACCACCATTTTACCACCATTCAACCACCGTTTTACCACCATTCAACCAGCATCAACCACCATTCACCACCCCTTGGCACCGCTTGGGACTCGCCCTGGCGCCTGTGCGCCGTGGGCACCGCGCTGATGGACCTCAAGGAGGACTCGCCCAGCAGCGTCTCCACGCTGCGCTGCACGGCTGACAGCGCTGCCTCTGGGACCTCAATGGTGGATGGATGGGGGTTCGTTAAGGGTTGGTTAAGGGTTGGTTAAGGGTTGGGTAAGGGTTGGGTAAGGGTTGGTTAAGGGTTGGGTAAGGGTTGGGTAAGGGTTGGGTAAGGGTTGGGTAGGGTTTGGGTAAGGGTTCGTTAAGGGTTGGTTAAGGGTTGGGTAAGGGTTGGGTAAGGGTTGGTTAAGGGTTGGTTAAGGGTTGGGTAAGGGTTGGGTAAGGGTTGGGTAAGGGTTGGGTAAGGGTTGGGTA
>VSDK01003944.1:35347-45555 GCA_009767595.1 Symbiodinium kawagutii | reverse complement strand
GTTAAGGGTTGGTTAAGGGTTGGGTAAGGGTTGGGTAAGGGTTGGTTAAGGGTTGGTTAAGGGTTGGGTAAGGGTTGGTTAAGGGTTGGTTAAGGGTTGGTTAAGGGTTGGTTAAGGGTTGGTTAAGGGTTGGGTAAGGGTTGGTTAAGGGTTGGTTAAGGGTTGGTTAAGGGTTGGTTAAGGGTTGGTTAAGGGTTGGTTAGGGGTTGGTTAGGGGTTGATTAAGGGGTTGGTTGATGGCTGCTTGATGGTTGGTCAGGGGTTGGTTAAGGCCTAGTTGGTTGAGGATGAGGGTCAGTTGATGGTGGTTGATGGTCAACTTGAGTTCGTTTGTGGCAAGTGCGTGATGGTGGTTTCGATGGTTGGCTACTGGCAATTAGCTATTCATCAGTCACCATTCATAAAGATCTTAACTATGGTTGGCTTAATGATGGTTGCTGAATGGTGTTTGATGGTGGTGGGCTGATGATGTGTAATGATGTTGATGGTGGGATGAATGTTGATTAATGATGGTGGTTGATAAACTTTGATAGTGGGCTGATCGGTGGTTAATGGTGGTGGTTGATAGATTGATAATCCTTCGGAATGGTTCATGCTGGTGGCTCAATGTCCTGAAAAATGCAGGGAATTGCATGGTATTGATGATGATGCATTGTGGGTTTGATGATTGGGAAATGGTTGGTCGATGTTGGTCGGTTTGTTGATGATGGCTAATGATGGCTGAAGGTTGATGGTAGGTAGTTGATTGATGGTTCTTGGCGGTTGGCGGCGTAGAGATGGCCAATAGCTGGTACACGGCCAACACCGGCGAAAATAATACGTAAGAACGATAGATAACCATGGAGCAAGCCTGGGCTCGTAGGTAA
Source organism: Symbiodinium kawagutii (assembly GCA_009767595.1). NCBI lineage: Eukaryota > Dinophyceae > Suessiales > Symbiodiniaceae > Symbiodinium > Symbiodinium kawagutii. Next base: position 44,689 of record VSDK01003944.1, on the reverse strand, counting down.
ATCATGAATAGTTGAGCCAGAAACAATGGGGAACTGTTTACGAGCTGATGGTCTATAATAGATGAGGAGTTGGTGAGTAAGCAACAAGAGTAATCAGGGAGGATAAGACAATGGTTATGTAATGATGATGGCCAATAGTGAGAACCATAGGCTCACAGGTGTAAACAGTGGTGAATGATGGTAACCAACCATGATAGGGAACGTCATGTTAATAGGGAGCGTGATGTTAAAAAAGAGTTGGTGATTATTGGTTTGCAATGGTCATTGACTGTGATTTACAGCGGTTCAACATGATTGGCCAGCAACAGAAATAGCAATGATCATGGTCTTCTACTTGTTCCTAGCTCGAGGATAGTAGGAGGACTGGTGGCTAATTGATGATTAATGGTGGCTGACTGATGGCTGAAGATGGATAACCTTCATTCATAGGCTTCAACTCCAATGGTAAACGATCGTTGATGACAGTAGGATTTATAGTGTTTATTCGCGGTCTGTAACCAAACAAATAGAGAACCTGATCGTTAAGAATAGGTTGGGCATGTTAGGACTGCTATTCGTAACCCTCTATAACAACAATGTCATCCATCGCATGATTTGTACCAGTTACCAGAACTCTGGTTCTTCATGATATGGCTAGTGAGCAACAACTATGGATTGGAAATGGGGTTTGCCAATCACGATTGATGACCATTACATACCCAATATATCAATTGACAATGTGTGACGATCATCAATCATCGCTATATAATCGTCAAGAGATGGTTGGTAAATGATTGGTGTTTGATGTGCTGATGATGGTTTGATCGGAGTTGGTATTGGGGCAGGGATTTGCCATCCAAACGTACACTCAAAGATAGTTGAATACTGATGATTCACAATGGTTCGTATGATGAGTCACTTCAGAGTCATGAGATATCGTACTTAAACAAAAAAGAAGGGAGCAAAAATGGTTGTTTATACAAGGAAAACCGGATATTTGGAATGGTTCTGCATGAAAACAAACACAGAATTGGGGATAACGAAGCTACTCTTCCTACCGACAGGATCACAGGATAGGTGCGATCACTGCCTGCGACATGCTCATCTACCACAACTTGGCGATATTTGTTGTTGACTAATGCCCATTGTGATATTTGATTGCTATCCAACACTGTTGCTGGTTTCTGCTGGGATGATGTTTACCATTGCGATATAATCTGATGATGTTTTTTACCCGTTGACCCCGCCCTATCTCCAAGAGCCACCATGAAAATTATCCATATGGTCCATGTCCATGTTGGTGTTTGAAGCCGGTACCAAGAGAACATGGGAAACCCATGCATCACTTGGGAGGGACCATCACCTATATCCTTGATTGCCTTGATTGTTTGAGTTGTTTGCGGCTGATTAGTTGTTTGCCGAGCCTTGCTTCACCGTCAACCGCACCCTGTACACGAGGCATGGGCTTAGACCTCAAAAACAAATCTGTTGCTCAGTTGGTCCGATTATGGTCCGTTCCCGAGATCCTGTTGGCTGAGGCAATCCCAGGCGATCCTCCCACCATTCTGATGGTCGTTAGGTTTCATGGCTTAAGCCATGGCCGTGAGCAGCCGCACCACGTTCCCGCACGCCTCGTGTGGGGTCTTGTAACCAGCATAGTCTTCGAGTTCCTCGGCACCATCGTTTCCCTACCCTGAGGGTACTGCCAGCCAAAGGAAATCCTAGTACCCCAGTGTACCAGCGTTTGGGTCCGCTTGAAACACTTGGTCCAGTCTTGAAACAGAGCCAGAGCCCGTGCATCATTGCGAACCTAGCAAACACCCAGTCGCACATGGTTCGATTTGGTCGTTCCCACCTCAACTGCGTACACGGTATCACAGCTTTGAACGGGTGCAGACATGTGACGGGTATGTCAATGCCTTCCCACTTCTGTGATTTGTACCTCTGCTTCAAAGGCTTCATGCCCCTTGGGACACTGTCAAAGTAGATGCGCGCAATGAATGTATGGCTTCAGGCTAAACTTCTTCTAGAAAGCCCAGCTTTCTTTGCTGGCGCCTCCTTTCTACTGGGAAGGCTTTCAGTCCACCACCGGGGCCATGCGAACCAAGGCGCAACTGACAGAACTGGATCTTTCAAGATGTCCTGGCACTTGGAGCTATCCACCTATCCCAATGCTGGGCATGGGAATTCGTCATCTCTTGAAGTAGGGATGGTACTTGAAAAGTGAACGTTAACCAACCCACCAACCTACCAACCAATCAACCGACCAACCAACCAACCAACCAACCATCCCAAACACAAGGGAAAATACCAACTACTTCAAACCATCAAACCGTAATTCACAGACCTGAGACTCACTGAGAATCTTCTTGGCCATGTCCGCTGACCGGTGTTGCATCACACCGTCTCTGTCTCAGCAGGTGCGAGGGGAGGTTGCCATCCGCGGATGATGAGTTCGAGTCTATCCATGAAGACCAGATCCTGCGCATATTTATGCACTGCGCATGCAAATAAAGACGTGTGAATAGCAATAGAAATATGCAGAAATGAATACATGCATAAATGAACAAAAAAACTGAATCAATGAATATAAACAACATTTGAATATATATATATATATATGTATGTAATATATATTTATATATGATATATACATATATACATATTCGTATATTCAACTATGTATATATATATATATACATATCAAAAGGGAATGCAACAGATCTTCCAAACCAAAGACGTCCATTCTCGGTTCCGCAGCATACTGGACTCGCGGCAGTGCTCCTCCAGGATGGCCAAGGTTTCTTTCGAATGCTTCGTGGGCGGCTTCTTCTTTTGGCTGCGAGCACGCGCCCAGGCCAAGTTCAGCTGGCTCTGGCAGCAGACGACTGGGGGGGGGGGACGACTTGGGGGGTGGGCGCGGTGGGGCGGGGGGGCCAGGGAGACCCTGAAAAGAAAGTTGGAAAGCGCGGCCTCATGCATGGCAAGTTTGGTTGACATGTTGGGATTGCCTGGGGGTATCGGGTACCCCCGAAACTTCCAAGATCATTTGCACAGCTTGAGGAACCCAGCAACATCCAAAAATTAAACCAAAAAAATGCAGATTTGGGTACCCATGTTGGGGCGCTAACGATTTGCAACAACCTGCTTCTGGTGTTTCAAATCACAGGTAGATGTTTTTCTAATGAACACCTGTTGCAGAAACAGAACTTCCGATGTGGCTCCAACCAAGATCAAGTAAAGTTGGGCGAGAAGTCCAACATGTCCACAGTTACTGGAACCCTAAAGCTACAGATGATTTATTGCTTCCAATTATGAGTGTTATTATGAAGAATGAAAACTGGGGGGGTTCCCGATTTTGAGACCCTTATGGTTGTTTCTGAAAATGGTGGGACCAGCCATCCAAGTTCATAGCCATTGTTGGTAGAGAGACTACTATCTTTGGGTACATCCATTTTTGGATTGTTGTTTCGTAAAATGCCAAACCAACTAGCAGTTTCCCTACTAATGGCTACTATGGGATGGTTAGCAGTTTCTTGGACTGATTGGTTCTTCTAAGAATTTATCGAAACCGACCAGAATTTAATGGAACTATATGCTTATTTCTCAAAATGGGGTACCCCCCAAACCATCCAATGTTTATCATGTATAGTAGCAAACCATCCATTTTGCGGGTTCCCAATTTAAGAACCCCCCATGCACTAAACCGGAAAAGACTGACTGGCTGAGGGTAGCAAACCAACTATAACCAGCCTGGAGGCTGGCTACAACCAGCTTTAGATCATGTTCTTTTGCTTGCTGAATAACCAAAGAAGGTGGAGTCCTTACGAGTTCGTTTGCTACAAGCCAAAGAAAGCCAGCTACAGAACTATAACCAACTGACATACTGAATATCCCCATGTTCTTTGGATCCATTACAAATCATTACAAGCCTTAGGGATGGTCTCTGATATACCATCTACTCCAGGACGCTTGTAACTCAGTATCTAACTCATCAACCAACATCAACGCCAACATCACCAACCAACTCACCATCCTTACCCAACATCACCAACCAACCTTAACCAACCTCAACTACCATCAGCTGAGCTCAACGCCCCTGCCCCGCGGCCTGCTGGATGTCCGGCAAGGCATCGCGAGCACGGCGTTGGCCACGCTTCCAGCACTGACGGAAGCGAAGGTGGCCCTTCTTCAACCGTGCGGAGTTGCGCAAGGCCATCCTTTGGCCCGGCGATGGAGGAGGGCTGGTGCTGGGCAGGGAATGGAGGGTTGGTGGGCTGCGACCAGATTTGGGGGGAAATGAATGCATATATGTATTTATTTTCTTTATATATCTTTAAAAATATATTTAAAATAAATAGATAAATAAATCCGTGGTTCATTATTGGCTCACAATGGCTCCATTTCTTTGCCACACTGCCTTGAACAGTTCCTGTACCCAATTCACCCTGCTGCGCTGACTTCACGAACTGGCACCAACACGTCTGCAGGGGGGTTCTGAAGCCAGTTTGGGACCCCCCAAGTTATGGTGGGCGTATTTTGGTTGACAATGGCTTCTTAACAAGGGGCTAATGACCAATATTGGGGAATATACCGCTATAATCGTTGCTTTGTTGCTATAAACAATTCATAAGCTGGATTAGAACTGGGGGTTCCCCTATGACTTGAGAAAAACGTCTACATGTGTCAGGTAATTTGTGCAACATCATCTCCAAGCTGGAAAGTGCCCACCATCAATTGGAGCGATCCAAGGACCCCTGATGGATCTTGAGTCTCCCCAGAGTGTTCCATTCCCACAAATGGCCCCCCCAATCTGTCGCAGGGCCACGTCAGGCACTAGTCTTTCTAAGTTACAACCTTCATCCGTCAAACAAAGCATGCGTTTCCACTAAGTCTGGAATCTGGAATGGAGAAAACGTGGCAACCCATGAGCATGTAAGTCAAGACGGGTCATTTTTTGTTCGAGGATAATCCTTGCTTCTGGTAGCCAAGGTATGGGAATTCAAACACATCTCAGTTCTTCGCCGGTCATCCTTGTGATCGAAGAAATCCCCATCCGCACATCGGCCCCGCCACGTCAACCAGGAGTCACTCGCTCATCATGCGACCCGTTGACAGTCGACCAAACCACTGCCAACCTACACCAAGTGCTCTGGAGATGGGAATGACCAAAATGGCAAGTGTCCTGCCAGTCCCTACACCCAACCACTGAACCACAACGGGAGAATTGTGGCACCAAGAATCATCTGGCAATCATTCTGGCCAAAAACTTCGTGTTGATAATTCCGATTGAATGGTGATAGTCCTTAGGTCATCGGTAATCATTGATTGGTGGCTGATGGTTGATCATCACTAACTAACAAAGAACTACAAATGGCTGATAGTCATTGGCCACTAAGCAGCAATAATAAACATGAATAATGGTTGATAATCACAAACCCCTAGTTCCGGTGGTAGGTAATGGTTCGTAATCAACTATGACTGCTTCATGAGTGCTTGATCAGTGATTGATCGTATGCCGCAAAGCGCGTATCATTGGATTGCCAGATCAGTTGCATGTTCAACTCAAGGCGTCCTTGAAAAATCAAAATAAATCACCAGCCGGTGGTTCGTTGATTAAAATGACCAACTCGGGGTCTCTCAAAATGTGGAACCCCAAAAATGGTGTATTACTCAGAATGTGGTTAAAAATGGATGAATTGGATTGAATTGGGGCCATTGGGGCTACCCCTATTTTGAGAAACCAGCAACTAAAACTATAGGGAATATATTTATAGTAAACGGTTCATCTGAATCATGGGTGATAGAGATTTAGAATGGCCAATATCAAAACCCTAGTTGATGTTCCCCACATCAGGTTTTAGAGCCCGATGTTATATAGTGCTTTGAAGAAAATGATCCTTAGAGGTCCACCAATCACTAAAAACCGGGTGAAGCCTGCCTAACCATCGTTAGAAACTTGCCTTCCAATTTCATAAACCATTTTGTGGGCTCCAACTGTGCCTTCCAATTTGAGCACTCACTTTGTGGACCCCAAAAAAATGATTCCCCTTACCTGGTGACGCGACAACGTCGCGCCATCTTCAACGGCAACCTGGCATTGACTCACGACTTTCCCATCACTTCGAAGGACCCTGTGAGTGGCAAGCCATCAGTAGCTATTAATGGTTATTACTGGTTATAAACCCCACTAATGAGGAACTAATATTGATTGATCATTACTTTATTATTTTGTTATCCACTATTAATCAGCTCAAAATCCTGTCAATTATGCATCATTTAGTATCAACATCAACAGTGACTGATAGGAATCAGTCACAGATCATGGTGACAATCAACTGTTGCTGTTAAAAATCGATGGCAGCTCAAACCCCTGACACCCAAGTTACCCTGATTAATATAGTTACAAGTTTTAACGGAATTATGATTGCAGGACCCTGTTCTGAGCTGCCAACAGGAAGGAAATGGCACACAGCACTTGCACGATCCGCCGCGAAGATCCAGCCATGGTGAAACTGATCCCCGGAACTCCAATATGTGCGCCCTTGGGTCAGATGTACAGCTGGGCATGGTTGACAAAATTGTGATGCTAAATGAGAGGGAAACCATCCATCATTTTGATGTACGAAGATGGGCTTTTTTAGGTCCACAGTGCCCTCCAGGTCATTCTTGGTAGTCTTACATCATTTATCATGCAGCCGACAATGTCATTCATGAAATGATTCAACAAGCAATCATTATTCTCGTTTGTTGTTTCGCCACTATTGTTGCTTCCCTTTTCATGGACCTTCAATGATCAACAAACATCAGCTCTGGACATCATCTCGGCATCTTTGGGTCGAATCTTCAGTGAAGGCCGTGGACCGTTGCTGCCAACCTAATTCTACTAAATGCTGAGCCAGCACACGCCGGGCAGGTCGAAAACCCAGGCTGTGGCAACCTCCGCAATTCGTGGTTGATCTTTCATGCGCAAGATCATGGGGGCATTCGATGGTGAATTGATGGAGATGGATAATTCCGACGCATGTCATTCCGTGTGCCAGCATTCTGGCTCTTTTCCCGCTCTCTACACTGTGCACCGGTGACGTCCTAAACGATGGTCTTCCCTCGATGATTCATTGATTCTGTTCCAACAACACCGCCGACTCAGGTGAATCCTTGATTTCAGGTTACCCGTCTGCTACTTGGATCTGCTCCTTGGAGCACTGAGCGCTAGAACTGTTTCAAAGAACGGCTATCTGAATTACTCCTTAGGTTAGTGGCCTCTCTGAAAAAATCCGAATCAACCCACCATCCATCCCAATTATTTGGGAAAGTGGAAAATGTCTAAAACTACCAACTAGATTATGAATGTATGGGTCAGGAAGCTGTTGAACTCTCAAGTGGACGCTTCCAAAGAGTGTCAGAACAGGATCTTCAAGAGATTTGAAAGCACCATTGTGTGAGAAAAGATAGCTGAACAACCACCGAGGCCGGATTTTGCGATATGCACTGATCTACTAAGACTGCACAGTGGGCCATCTGGGAACTGTAGAGCATCACAGTGTCAGTGTCCGAAGGATCCGCACCGCCTCTTGCTCAGTGTGGAGCCGCTTGAATATTTCGACGACATCTTTACGGCGTTTGAGAACTGCGATGTCAAATGGTGTAGCATTTAAATAACCCTCGCAGATGGGTTTGTTTTGGTCAGCACCAGCCTCGATCAACATGGAAACGATATCGCCATGACCGTTCTGAGCTGCGATGTAGAGTGGAGTTGCTCCAGTAGCTGTTGTTGCTTTGTCGGCCTGAACCCTAGCACCAAGCAATAAGCGAACAACTTCAACATGCCCTCGCTCGCAAGCAATACACAAAGGTGTGACGCCAGTGGCAGGTAAGGCGTCGTCAATGGCAACTCTCGCCTGAAGCAGCACATCAACAGCTTCCACCTGGGCATTCAGAGTTGCAACATATAAAGGTGTCTCACCCGTGGTCCTTTTGGCTTGTTGGCTGTCAGCGCCTGCCTCAATTAAGAGCCGCAGGACTGCAACTTGCCCGGTTTGAGCTGCAATGAACAATGGTGTGGCTCCATCTGCATTGGCCAAGTTTAGGTCAGCTCCAGCATCGATCAACAGCCGCACAAATGCAACGTGCCCATTCCGAGCAGCAAAGAACAAAGGCGTCCAACCGCCATGTCCTTCGTCTCGTGCATCTTTCGTTGCTCCTGCTTCAAGCAACAGCCGTGCAGGCTCAACATGTCCATTTCGAGCTGCATGGTGCAGCGGTGTCTTGCCAGCTGCGTCCTTTCTGTTGGGACTGCGAGGCTTTCGAAGCAGCTCTTCAAGCACATTGGAATTGTTGTCTCTTGCTGCAGCTATCATTTTCTGCTCTTCCAAGGCATCAGGCGGCGAAAACTCCAACAGCACAAGCTGGATCTTAACCGCTTCAGGCGCAATGACATCATGGTCCTCAATTCGAGAGCCCCCATCCTCTGACAAAAACCTCTGCCGAAATCTGGGGACACCAAGCTGAGCTGCAAGAATCTGCTTGATCTCTTTGACAGCCTTGCCTTCATATTCGTCCACCACGACCAGCACCTCACCCGACACTGCAGAGTACACCGAACACATTGGGGCCCTGAGATGTTTCCGCATCTTGAGCACCAGATTTAGCAGCGCTGATGCGGTTTGACATCTACCAGGGATGACAAGCTGTTTCTCGCTTGGGGGGTGGACTTTTTTGTGGGCACAGGGCAGCTTGACAAGCAACAGTTCAATCCAAAAGCAAGGTTTTAGCTTTAAATGCTTCTGCACATGCCATGGCCCCTCCAAAGTTTCAGATTTGAAGGTCAACCGGTATGAACTTGGTCAACTCCAGTATTACAATGTCATCTTGGTTTTCATGTCATTTTTTTGATGCCAAACTTTTCAAACAGCCACGGGGCTTCGTGGTTTCGCACCAAGACCCCTGATGGCCGTTGCATGGGCAAAATTTGGTCACGAAATTCGGCGGGCTCTCCCTTATCAGCCTTATCACAGCATGGCATGGTTGCTAATCAAAAAACCATGATCCGCAAGATCAGGTGTGGAAAGGGTGCCCGGCAAGCAGAGACTAGAATGCATCAGAACACCACCCAAGTCCACAATTTCCCGGCTCGGAATGGTTGGAGGACAAATCCCCACTGCCTGGTTGTATGATCATCCTACCCCATCCCACCAGGAACCTCGAAAGTCAAGGCCCAATCAAACAGTTCAACCGGTTTTTCCAGAATCATGACCCCTCACAGAGCTGGAAATAACTGCTCTGCGCTCGATTGTTCACCGTTTCCGCCGCTTCCACAGCTGAGCAACAACGGCTTTTCCGGGAAGCCCAACAGAAAATACA
>VSDK01003944.1:5173-30446 GCA_009767595.1 Symbiodinium kawagutii | reverse complement strand
TTATGAAGCTTCTCCCAATGGCACAATGGTTTTCTTCCAGGGGTGCTAGAAGCCACCTTGGACAACTAGAAAGCTTGCGTGCCATGCAGCTGTGAAAAATTATGCCAGGCAAAAGTGAACAGCAGTCAATGAAAATTTATCTTTTGTGAAGCTGATCCCAATGGAACAGCGGCTTCTGAAGGGTAGCTAATGGATGGGAAGATGAAATGGATATGTTCGATTTGCCTGACGGCACGCAGTCAAAATGAAAGTTGACTAAACATAAAAATGCAAAAGTTGCTGATAAAGTACTCAAAACCATTACCAAACCCTGACGGCACGCAGCGTGCCACACCTTTTGGGTATGCGCTACACCTTAGGTCCGGGACCTAGTAACAATGTTCTCTGATGATCAAACCAGTTCAAAAACCAGTTCAACGTGGATTGATCAAAGAACAACTAGGGACCGATAAAAAACGAAAAACAACAAGAGGGAAGTCTCAGGACATCAACAAGAACCCGTGACGTACAACCATGGCTGTGTAACCAATCACAATTCATCACCAACCATGATGGGTAGGTGACAATCATCCATAGTGCTTCTCTTCCATGGCAGGTGTCCGGCCTGGCGAAGAGGATCTTGCCCATCATGGTTTCTGACAAATGATTTTTCTACCATTGGCAAAAAAAAACATCAATTCAGAACCCAGGTAGTCTTAAACCGATCCACTACAATCAACTCCCTATGGCAGGGGCCACCGACGAAGCCCGTTGGCAAGAACCCGGGTGAATGTTGATCGGTTACAGCATGCTGTCACGATGATGGTTCGGCACATGGTCCGGTTCTACCAAAAGCCAGCATGCAATCAGAATGGAAACAGGATGAATTAGGTTTGTTGAATTCAAAAAATGTGAAGCGATAAATGTGAAGCACTTCAGTTCTTTTTGAATTCAATAAATGTCATGGAAAAACTGAAGTTGCGACTTGTGACTCCAAAATGCGATTGCCCCCCCTGCCACTGGAGCTTCAGCAGCATCTGGCAAGCCGTCTTTAGGCACATATCCTTGTGCAAACTGTAATGGTTTCAGCAATCCTTTCGTTAATTGGAAGAACCGTGGAAGAACCTCGGAACAACCTCGGAACAACCTCGGAACAACCTCGGAACAACCTCGGAAGAACCTTGGAAGAACCTTCGAAGAACCTGTGCAATACGCCGGAAATTCGATCATACCAATTGCATATCAACAAAAGCACACATAAGTCGTCGTAAAAGCCGAGCACAGCCGGAACACCACATACAACTCCGTACAACGTTGCCTGCCCAACTGGTGATCTCTCATAAAGGGACATCCAAACTGTCGGAAGGTTTCCCAAGCCACGGAATCAAGCACTCATTGATTGCAAATACAGCGACAGGGACATTGCCAACTGTAACTCTTTCTCAGAAGGGAGAAGAAGTGTCACAGCTTTGCGCGTGGCCTCCCCTCACAACATGCCAGCCAGGCAAAGCCTAGGAACCCCCAGCGAGCACTTTAGCGCATCGTCTCGCTGTCATACATCCTGCAGCGATGGGATGTGTTGGCCAAAAAGGCGGTAGGTGTCACAACGGATCCCGTGCCAGTACCTGGCAAATCCGACGTGCACCCCCAGCATGTGCCCCACACCCGGCCAACGGTGTGCAAGCAGCAGCCGCGAAGGCTGGCAAAGCTTGTGGGTAGGGCAAGGGCGGCAGCAGAACCCCAAGGCAGTGTGGTTCCAACGAAGAAACTGATCCTTCACCCTGATGATTTGCAGTCCAAAATTGTTGATTTGTTTGGGATCCCCTAAAGTTGCTTTCACTGTTGCTCTCATTTGCAATACGTTTACTAATCATCAATAATTACTCACAAATGCAGAACGCTAAGAAGACTTCGTCAATTCCCATGTGTTCCCCATCGTTGGTCGGTTGAAACGGCGTGGAGCTGGCTCTCCAGGCAGTCATGAAGGGCGACGCACGGCGGCAAGCACAAAGTGGGATAAGCCTCCCGTGCAGGGTTGGAACCTAAAGTTCCAGACGTGATCGATGAGCTGACGGCTGTGTTTGGTGACAATTAGATCTACTTTTTGACAAGGTGTTGCACCGGGTAGGTTCACGTACTGTAGTGGCCACTTGTGTCGGTGCATTCGTGTAGACATGAGGAGTTGCTGCGGGTGATCGTCCCCACGGTGCGTTCATCGCAGTGGGGCTGCGATCAGCAACTAGTGTTGATGCAGTGCGAACGTGCTGCTTGCTCAGCTTGGATGAGACACATCTGAATGCTGCGAAAGAAGAGAAGGATTGAAAGCAACCATAGCGGATCCCGAGCAGAGCAACTGCAGGGGATCCTCTCATCAAATAGCAGCCTCAACCAGAGCTTCTGCTATTCCAAGCATACAGTAGCTCCAGCAGCCAGCCAAGAGCTGGTGAGAAGAGAGAAAAACTGCATCTTGTGGATGTTCACATGAGGGTTTCTCAAGCCATAGGAGGGCCCAAAAATGGATGGTTTTTTACCTTTAAATGCTTCATAAACTGGATGATTTGGGGGGGTCTCCTATTTTGAGAAACATTTGTGCGCGCATGTTTGTATGTATGCAAATATATTTCAGCATATGGGTCCGTCCATGAATACTGGTACCAACCATCTATTAACAGGGAAACCAACCAACTACAGGGGTACATCATTTCACTCTGCGCCAAGCTCGCTCCATGGCTCTGACCTTCGGTCTGAGAGGTCAGAATAATCGAACCAACAGCAAATCCCAACAAGTGATACTCTTACGACCGTTGGGCAAAGAAGAGATGATCAATTTATGGACAACCCGATATGTGTATATGCGGAGACGTATTCATAGGTTCGCAAATCTTCCGCCATGGCCCTTGGCAGCGCTACCCATTGTGGGCGGTTGATCAAGGACAGCAACTCCACGTAAAACCTCTCCGGTGAATACATCTTTGAATCATCAAATCATGTTCAGCCTATAATATTTCTGCATGTACATCAAATTTGTTATATATATATATATAATAAAAAGATAGATAGATAAATAAATAAATAAATAAATAAATAAATAAATAGATAGATAGATAGATAAATAGATAAATATACGTGCGTATCTAGAGGAACCTGAACCATTTCAAGCTCACCTAACCATCCTGAACATCATTGGCGTCATCTTTGAACGTTCATGGTCCAGCGAATGGCATTGGATGCCCCAGCGAGCTACCGTTGATTCACCAAATGGATTCAAGAAACGCTATGGCTGCTAGGTCATCATCCACTAAGGGACTCTTATGTGGAATCCGATAATTGAAAATCCATAAGTCCATTGACAATTGATGAATCCAGCTCTCACGGGGGAAGTTCAAGAGGAATCAACTATAGCTGCTAAATCTAGAAGCTAGTGGAGAAAGACGTCCAATGACGGAGAGTTCCTTGCAGCCCGTGGATTAAGCTGTCACTGCTGCTGAAATAAGGCAGAAATTAATTCAGAAGAAAACTATAGCTGGTAGTTCTGGTCTTCCAACTCCTGGTCAACACTGGTGGGTCCCCAGCCAAAAATAGCTGGTCCACTATGGTTTTTAAATCCACAAATGTCCACAACAATAGCTGGTTCCAACTGGTCATTATCATCCGAGCAACAAATCCCTCAACCTTCCCCTGACACTGCTTGCATGACCGAGGAGCGACCGGGCATCCTGGAGGATGCGAAAGCCGCTGACTCACAACCATTGACCAGGAAAGTGATCATAGCAGGCGTGAATGGATGGGGGTACCATGGCTCAATGGTTGGTGATGGTTCAGAATGGTTGATAATGGGGGTGGGTGGTACCATGGCCTAATTTGTTACGACCAGTAATGATGGTTAATAATCGTTGATAGTAGGGGACAATTATTAATCGGAGCATTGAAGTTATGTGGTTTGCTGGGTTTCTATATATGTATAGTGATGGTTGATAATTCAGTCTCAAGTTGACAATGGTTAATAATGGAGGATGATAACCAACAAGAGCACTGAAGCTATATGGGTGACTAATAGAGGTTAATAATGCTTGAGAATGGTTAGTGATAAGGGATGATAACAAACAATGATGGTTGAGCAAGCAGCATATATACTATGTGGCGGTTTCTCAAGTCAGTGGGAACCCTAGAATTATGAATGTGTTGTTGCTATAAATGGTAAATTGGATGATAACTAGGCGTACCCCGATTTCAAGAAATGATAATATGATTGATGTTTTCTCCTGTTACAAATACTGATCATTATGGATCACTATAATGGTTGTGGAGCATACTTATAGACCCATCATCCACCAAGCATTGAGCACCAATAGGATCAAGAGACCCTCATTTGGTCAGTTGTTATCCACTACTATAAACCCATCATTCACCCCCTACCTACCATGAATAGCCTTTGCAGTCCCTGGTATTGTCGGTGCTTGTTGTGGGAATGAACTATCTACAAGCCCATCAGTAGCTGGGGGTTCGCCAAGTCCGTGATTATTGGCCATTACAAACGGCTTATCTGCGATGATTACCAGTTTCAAACATTCAAACACCACTAGAGAAACATCAATTGGCATTACAAGGCAATGAATAAAGACACTATCCCCATAATAGTCCGATAAGAAATATCACTATTTTGGTGACACACTTTGAACCATTTTATATAATAGCCATTGCTGGGCCATCACGACTACAATTACAATCGTTCGTAGCCATCATTAAGAACGCGCATAGCCAGAACAAGCAAGTGCCGCAATTCCTATTAGCAGATGTTTTTGACGAATTATTCATAGTTTTTCTTCATAGCTATTGATAAATTAACCTATCACCCCAAGAAGTGCCAACCATGAGTGCCCATAGTTACCATAGCTTATGGCACAAAAACTATGGACAATAGCTATGAACATCAGCTATGAACAGCCAGCTGATGTTCTCAGCTTGTTCCCAGCTGAATCCACACATGGCCCACAGCTGCCGTCCTCAAGGCCTTGCTCCATGGCCTTCAGCTGCCGCTTCAGCTGATCTCGCCGCTTCGTGAGATCCTACGGGAAGCGACGCGCTTGCGTACCGTAGCAGCCAGGCGGATGGTGCGCTGGTGCGAGGTCATCATCTGGGTGTTTTCCCAAGGTTTCAACCCATCAAGGGTCTTACTAAGGGACTAGTGGTGAATTTTCCAACGGCAATAAAAGCTACATCCTCATGGACAGTGGGGAAGAACCAAGTGAAAATGGTCAAGCAACAAGCGTCAACAGCCATAACAAGGAGATATGATCCAGAAATGCAAACATCTGCTCATTTCCGATGTTATGTGCTTCAGCGTTGTTTTGAACCACAACCACAACCACAACCACAACCACAACCACAACCACAACCACAACCACAACCACAACCACAACCACAACCACAACCACAACCACAACCACAACCACAACCACAACCACAACCACAACCACAACCACAACCACAACCACAACCACAACCACAACCACAACCACAACCACAACCACAACCACAACCACAACCACAACCACAACCACAACCACAACCACAACCACAACCACAACCACAACCACAACCACAACCACAACCACAACCACAACCACAACCACAACCACAACCACAACCACAACCACAACCACAACCACAACCACAACCACAACCACAACCACAACCACAACCACAACCACAACCACAACCACAACCACAACCACAACCACAACCACAACCACAACAACAACAACAACAACAACAACAACAACAACAACAACAACAACAACAACAACAACAACAACAACAACCACAACCACAACAACAACAACAACAACAACAACAACAACAACAACAACAACAACAACAACCACCACAATGGCAACCACAACCGCAACCAACCAACCAACCACAACCATCAGCACAAGGACTCCGCTTCTTTGCTGTGGCCTCCAAGCGGCGGGTGGCAGCTAAGCCAGTGGCATCCAACGGTTCCTGAGAGGACAACGCTGGGGTGAGAAACCAACCAACAATGGTAGGGGTCAACGGTCAACGTGGGTTAACCAACGAACATTGACAGGGGGCATAGATAGGCTGAAAGCCATTCAATCTCTGAAAAAAAACTGAAAATCAGCTGAAAATCCCTTCACATCAGCTGAATCTTCTTCAAATCAGCTGAAAAAAAAGCCCTGAAAGCCATCACCCATGTGCTGCCCAGCATCTGTCAAGCGCTTGGGACGCCAGGCTGCGCCATGGGGTTCGGAGTCGTCGGGGGGCCAGGGCTCCTGGGGAGCTATGGATGGGGGCCTAAGGATTAACAGATTCTTGTAGATGATGGGTTATAGCTGATGATGATTGATAGATGGGTCATAGCTTGTAGATAGCTTAGATTGGCTGATGTCTGATGATGATTGGTACTTTGTTGCTGATTGATTGATGGTTTTTGATTTATGAGAATGGATAGTTGCCGATGAACTGACGGGCTGATGCTGGCTAAATAATGGTAGATACAACGGTGGGGTTATTGTTTTCAATGATTGATGGATAGTTGGTGGTAAAGTGATGGTTACTTGCTGGTCCCAGAGGCGCTAATGATGTTTGATTGATGATGGTGATGATGATGAGGATGAGGAGGAGGAGGAGGACGACGACGACGACGAGGATGATGATGATGATGATGATGATGATGATGATGATGATGATGATGATGATGATGATGATGATGATGATCATGCTGATGATGATGATGATGATGATGATGATGATGATGATGATGATGATGATGATGATCATGC
This sequence comes from Symbiodinium kawagutii, assembly GCA_009767595.1. Lineage (NCBI taxonomy): Eukaryota > Dinophyceae > Suessiales > Symbiodiniaceae > Symbiodinium > Symbiodinium kawagutii. The sequence goes on along the minus strand of VSDK01003944.1, from coordinate 23,661 downwards.
TGATGATGATGATGATGATGATGATGATGAGGAGGAGGAGGAGGACGACGACGACGAAGAAGACGACGACGATGATGATGATGATGATGACGGCTATAGGTGATCGTCATTATAAAGGCTGAATATGGTGCTTCATACTGGATATTGATCAATCTTCAATGCTTGTATGATCGTGAATGATTGTGATTGATGGCTTATCAATGCGTGACTGGCTTGCTTGACTGGAAAATTTGCAGCACACCCCTCCAATTGAGATTGTAGCCAGGGCTCCCTATGACTTTCCAGTCAATGCAATGCACCGGGGAGTTTCCGAAAGTTGCCCATCTGGATCATCAGTAGTGTAGAATGTTTTGATGGCATCTTGTCCAGTCGCTCTTGTGATTGCAGTCAGGGAGAAGATGGTTGTGTATCAAGGCCCTGTAATGTTGGATCCGCATTCATAAACCACCGTTTTTCATGGTACATCACAAGCTCTTTGAGGTAAACTGAGGGGTGGTTTATGAACAAACGGATCTGCCATCACCCCTTGTGAACATCCATATGGCAAGTTGGGTCAAGCAGTTAACCATCAATAATATGGGATAATAAGAAACAATAATAGGGGAACACGATGGTTTGCAATGCTACACCAGGGATACATGGTGAACTGACCCATAGCCATTTGTCATTCTCAAGAACCGTTCTTAATCATTATTCACCATTCAGGGGTTTCTCAAGCCATGGGAACCCCAAAAATGGATGGTTTGTTGCTAACAATTGTTGTCCACAACCATTAATTACCCCTGGTTCCCCTATCATGAACCATTATTTTCCCTTTAGTTTGTTCGTTATTGACCACCATTGTTGGGCACTCAATATTGACCCATGGCCATATGCCAAGAAAATGATCGTATTGCTCTGGCAAGGCCGAGAAATGCCTCGCCCCTGGCTGCGGCTTGCGCCGCTCCGATGGGTCACGTGTGCTGGCATTTCCCCAGCCATAGCTGACCACTTCACGGTGCCGTGCCACTTGGGTGCTGGCAGCGCCTAAGCAGAGCTCAGTTGTTTGGTGATAGGATGAGTTGAAGGTACAAAATCATTCATCCTCATCTACTTGTTGAAGAAGGACGGTTCAAGTCGTTGATCATCAACTGGGTTTTGTCCAGCTAGGAAACGATCGTGAATAATGGGGAGCAAACAGTGTTGAGATGACCCCAATGTGAATCCAGGATAGAGCTAAACCCTTTGGGTCAAATGGGGAGATACGACTTGAGTAGATACACTTTGGCAGGAGTTCTCAACGCAGGAATGCCTTTGGCTTAATCCTCAACAATGAAAGGTTGACATTGTGTTGAATCGCCAACGGCAAGCAGCCGATGGCTGATGCTTTGATGCACCAAAGAAATATGATATAAATATATAATATTTCTTTATTTCACATGCCCCACACCGAGCCAGACAGAACGGACTCTACACTACAAGCAAATCAATAAAGCCCAAGTGCCACATGGACAGCGCTTCTACAGGGAGATTCGCAGCAATGAGTTCCAACGTTACTGTGAAAAGCCAACGAAAAATGGCGGATTTTCACTTCGCTTGATCAGTTCTCTACAACTGTTCTGAGTTCGTTGGATCAGCTCTGTTCCAGCCATTGTTCGTTCTTCACCTCCAAGGTAGCCGTTCAATCAGTTCTCTAGAATTGTTTGGAGTTGGTGGTATCACTCTTGTTTCCAGTCTTTGTGAGTCGGTCAGATTGGTTCCATCCAACGGGTTTGGCTTGTTGGATGTCAGGTCTCTCCAGTCGTTGTTCGTTGCACCGGTCTCCAGCTGTTGTTGGCTAATCTTGACCCTGGAGCAAGAAACCCTAGGTTTATCATTGGGTGGGTACCATGTTAATGAGAAACCAATGCCGATCAGCCAGGAGTTCATCAATCCAGGGTTGCCATTAACCCAATTGTTCGTTGCCAGGCCAGCCCCACGATCTCCCTACCATCAATGGGGGGATGCATCCTGGATGCCATCCTTGACCATCCTTAGCCATTATCACCATCAATTGGGTGTTTCTCAAAATAGGGGTACCCCTTAATCATCCATTAATAGTCATTTATAGTAATAAACCAACCATTTTGGGGGTCCCCTATTTTGAGAAACCATCAATTCACCATCCTCAACGACTGGTCCTTGCTCACCTAGCCATCCACGGGAGCCGGGTCGCCTCTCAAAGTTGACCAAATGCTCCGGGGCACAGCTGCCATGAGGCCACGACAGTGGTTGGCGTGGCGGGTTATCCTGGTTGGTTTGGCTGGGTGGGTGGGTTGGGTGTGGTAGTTGGTTTGGTTGGTTGGGTTGGGTGTGTTGGTTTGGTTGGGTTGGGTGGGTTGGTTGCTTGGTTGGTTGGATTCGCCTTAATGATCGGGAATGGTGGTTAATGATGATCAATGTTGAGAATCGTGGTAGTGATTGATTGCTGCTTGAGTTGAGGAGTATTTCCAGAGTAGATTATGACGGTATCTGATGGCCGGTACCAGTTGGTCAATTGGCCTTTGAATGTGTTAGTGATATCTACGTGGTAGTTCTGCTCGCTACAAGCAAACTCTGTGGAGTAGAGGGTACAGCTGTCGGTCGCCCAAACTTCCTTGGCTCTTCTCAAGTCCTCTCTTCGTAACCACTTTTCATCGTGAATGACGGGGGTTTCCACACTTGATCTAGGAGGATGTTCCCGTTTGATCAATTTCAAGGCTTGTGCTTCAAAAATGGCAGACATCAGGGCCCAAACTTGCAGCCGGTGCCAGGCATGGTGGGCTCTGCCGGGGCTGAGGAAGTTCCTTGCAGCCCGATGGAGCCTGGGGTTCCCAACAGCAACAAAACGTGCCCGGGATTAATGCTGGGTGTCCCAAAGCACTGCACTGACTTTTTTTCCGAGATTGTCATGTAAATGCTGGGTGCCCAAGCACTGCAATGGGGAAATGTTCATGTTCCATCTGTAGAATTAGTAGTTCATCTTGATGAACATTCTTATCATGCCCATGGTCATCTAGCATTGTCATCATTGCCCTGTCAGCTGTTTCATGTTGATGGTCATCCAGTCATCCCTCATAATTTGTCGTGAGTAGCCATCATCAACCATTTCTTGACCCTTGGTACCTCAGTTCGGGCGTGTGTAAACAGTGCTAAAGAGAGCTGGTATTGACCAAATATTAACCATTACATATGTCTAATCATTACTGACTACATAACCATTGTTTACCATCAATACCATCATTCATCATGATTGGTGAATAATGATGGCCAAGTATCATTTCGTATCATCAACTATCCTTATTCCCCAAGTATTCAACTGGTGCCTTTGGTAAACTTCCTGTGATTATAATTCAAGATCTACTTCCGATGACATGGATACTATACAAGTGGGGGGGTTCTCAAAATAAGGGACCTCAAAAATTGTTGGTTTACAACTATCAATGGTTAATATGGGATGATTTGGGGGGTCCCTCTATTTTGAGAAACCACCATGCAGACCTCATGAACCATCATGAACCACCATCATTCCCCGAATATCCCCATTTCAAACCAAGTGAATGGTTGCAGCATGTCGTGATCTCACACCATCCGCGTCTTTTTGTGCGTCGCATCTGCGTTGCATCCCTGCAGAACAGCAGTCAATCAGCTGCCTGGGGAAGGTGACGGATCACGAGTTTGACTGTCAACCTAAAGTGCTGGGATGAACCATAGTGGATTAGCCACAATAGATTAACCATGATAGATTAAACATAATATATAGGTTAACCATAATAGATAAACCATACTAGATGAACCGTAAAGTTGGGATTGACCACAACGCTGTGATCAAGCATAATAGTAGCTTACTACCAAGTGATAAGGGATATGTAAAGGTGTACCTTATGACATTGTTAATAGCTGGTGGCCATAATTTCTTAACCACTATCGGCCCGTGTTGTGAAAGCTGAATACATAAGCAACAAGCGTTTGCTGCTATCTTCATTAATTGCTACCATAGTTCAGGAATGGTTAGATTATCTCTCCATTACAACTCGTAGCTGTTTGCGGTTAATCAAGAAATTGTCATTCTCACTACTGCGAATGGTTGGCGTCCTTGGATCATGGTCGTTCATCATCAAGCACTACATTTCAGATGTTTGGATTTCATGATGTTTGGACAAAATAACAAGTTTGATATACCAACAATAGCCACTAGCCATTTTGGGAGTAGACTAAAACAACATCCCAGATAATATTGTAATTTAGATCAATGATTTTCCAGCTTGTCAAGTGTTCCACCAAAGGGTTATCTCAAATAGTCGATGCCTAATAAATTGTCAACCTGCAGCCAATCACTGGTCGATCCTACTTGCTTTGCCTGTATCTGTCGACTTCTTGGATCTTGCTCGCACACTGGCCGTATCGTAATCCATCTTGATGATCACGATTAGACAAAAACGCATGCAATGCGGATCTCATCTCGGGATTTGAAGACAACCAACGTCAAAACAATCCAGTACCTATGCGCATTCTCCACCAAGAAATTTAGCCAATCATGGCAAGGCCCGACTAACCGCAGCTCCCAGGATACCTGATGCTCGGGCGAGAGACCTTGGCTGGCCCCACTCACAACAAAGAAGTAGCGGCTCTCTTGGTGTTTGTGCAATTTGGCGTTGGCCAAAAAACAATGGCAGGCTGCTATGGTCCAACAAAGAACATCGGGAAAAAAAAGAACATAAGTCAAAAACCTTGGAACACCAACCCGAAAAGAATGCAGGAGTGTGTCCAGCCCAAAACCTGGAAATGTCATGAAAATTGATGAAATTGTACCAACCAAAATCCAATATATAATGATTTCAGTGGCAGACCAAAACTTTGAAAATTGATTGACCTAAAATTTTCGATTTACCCCACTCATAGCTTGGCTCAGACATGTTCAAAACCTGCCGGCTGTGTTGAGGGAGGATTTATATAGTCATTCTGATCGCCGCAAGTTGTGGCACCAACCTGCGCCACGGAAATCTCCCTGAATGGATTCCCCCAGAACCTGGGTCTCCATTCAAGTTTGAGGGTAATACTCACAGGTGGAATCATCTATGGGACCCCATCCCTTCAAATTGGCAGGGTCCGACAAGGTCTGGTCCTCCTAATGTAGTGAAATGCCCCCAAAATGTGCGGGGTCTTTCAAACATCGATCAGCTTTCGGAGCAGTATTCAGCTGAGAAGTTGGCGCAACAATTTGTTGTCGTGACATTCTTTGGGAAGGGTCTTCACCACCATGCAATGATCCTGGAGAATCACGCGGCAGATTTGCAACTTACTGAACAAAGAAATTGGCAGTCAGCAGATTGGCTACCTGACCTGTCGTTCGCATTGATCATCATTGAATCCTGACCATTCACCGGTAGGTCACATCTTCGTTCCATGACTTGTTGGGGTATGCAACGCTCATGGCTATGTTGTTGCCTGCTCCAGTTTAGGAGAGGTAATTTTATCCAGGAGGTGGATTCCCCCACAGTCTTTGGTTCTCGAAAATGGTCATGTTTGCATAGTTGGGAAGCTATTTTCATCAAGAATTTGCTGTGACTTTTTTCTTTCCGGGAAACCTGTGGAGACTACTCGGCGCAGGACCCCTCCTCGAAGGAGATGCCCAGACGTGTGCGCAGACGCTCTATGGCCTCCTGGTGGGACTGTTCGTGTACGGCTGTGGGGATTTTATTGGGAGATAACTTGAGATAACCGTTGCTGGTTTCAACCCAATGAAAATAACCCAGAAATCTTTAGAACCATTTAAAAACATCAACTAGATAGGGCAATAAGGATGGTAAGAGCGATACAATTCGGAATTTTGGAGATACAACAACAGGGGTACAAATCATTATTGCATAGAGATGAAGAAGCGACAGTACGCCCTGTCAAGCTCAATGTGGAACCTGGAAACCAATGATTTCTCTTGCCGTGCTGCTTCAATGATTCTCAAGGTTCGTGCTACTTCAAAGGGAATATCACCAAGGAGATCCCTCCGTGCACAGGATAATCCTGCACTGCTTTCCAGGGTCTCTAACAGTTCAGAAATCGCCGCCGCAAGACACAGGGACTAGCGGATCTGGGGGCAATGGTGATACGCATCGGTACTTATATACGTACGTAATTCTTGTGCCACTTCATGCCAGGTCATGTCATGTGTATGTATCGTTAAAAAAAGTACGCAAATAAAATCAAAATCGTTGTTAGTGACAAGCCATCCATGTTTGGGGTTCCCCGATTTTGAGAAACGCCCAAATAAATCCACAAATGGTGGTTTCTCAAAATCGGGGACCCCCAAATCATCCAGATTCATCCAGTTTACAAACCATTTGTAGTAATAAACCACCCATTTTTGGGTACCCCCTATGGCTTGAGAAACCAACAAATCGTCTTGACGTATCCCTGTTGTTGAACTGGGATCGCCGGTGCCAGTCGCCCCGGTCGCCACGTCCTCCAACATGGGCCCTGTCAATGCAGCCATCGCCGGCGCAGGGCTTCCAGAAGGGCCAGCACCGCTGGGGCCGGGGGCGGGACCCCAGATGCCTTGGTGGCGGCTGATCACAGGATTCGACCAGGTGAGTCATATCCACATCAGCTGCTATCAACGGAGAGCAACGTCAGTCAAAAACGATTTTTTACGCTTTAGTTTGGTAATCTTCCCCGTCATTGACCCCTTTGCTGCTCCTTGGTGTCCCCCTTCTTCCACAGTGGTTACTACCAGCATGTTGCTTGCTGTACTCGACCGTTTGTGCTGGCTGTCAGTCGTCTTGGTTTGTTGCGTTGCTCAACCACCGAGCCACGTGTCGCAGCACGCCGCAGCCCCCGCGGCGCCGCAGCCGGCGCGGCGTTGGAGGAGTAGCAGGCCTCGTGGTGGCTCAGCTGCGACCATGGAGGATTGGGTCTTCGATCAGTACTGGTAAACTAACTAGTTTTCCATAGTTTAGCTGGCACTTACCATAGTTTACCATAGTTAGCTAAAATCGAAAACTGGTAGGATATGGCTTTCTAAACTAACTAGCTTTCCATAGTTAGTTATACTAGTGATTTTTGGTGATTTTTGACTTCCAGCTATAAATGATGGAATTTTGGCTTTCATACTAGTTTACCATAGTTTAGCAGTACTGATCTGAACTAACTATCGATCTGTTTTCATACTAGTTTACCATAATTTTGCTCAAATTCCATCATTTATAGCTGGAAGTCAAAAATCACCAGCGAATTTTTATAGGTCTACCAGCTATGTACATGGTGGATTTTCTCAACTTCCAGGTGACGTTGCCAGAGAGGATCCATAGTGATAGAGGAGCACCAGGAGATACCGAGCACCAGACCATGCATCTCTATCGGTGCCTATCACCATCAACCAGCTCAGTGGCTGATTGTTTTATTATCAGCCACTAGAAAATATTGGATAATGCCAGCTAACAATGTTGGTCAGTCATAAAATCAGCTGGTATTTGGCTTTGGCTATCGGCATCATTGTGCTGATCACCGTTGCCCGGTTGCCTAAAGTGATATTAGCTGGTATTGGTGTTGGAATGGAAGATTTAGTAGCACCATCAGCATCACGGCGTTGATGTCTGATACTTGTCCGCATCGTCGATCATGAACGTCATGGTGGATCTTCATTATCATCATCGACGATCATCACTTCAATCATGTATCCAAGAATGCCAATGGGGTTGTAGTGTATTGCTAACACGGTAACGATGATCATTGCCAGAAAGCATCGACACCGTCTGAAGATCCGAAAAAAATCTGCTGCGATGAAATCGTCTCCCTGAGGAAGTCGTGTCCACTACAAGGCAGAAACTTCTGCGGCCCTTGTGCTGCAGCAATCTATGACAGCCAGTTCCCTAACCACAACAAATCCCCAACGGCGCCCAAAAAGTGAGGTAATACGCCATGAAGAATGGTTACTTCGAACCCTGAAACAAAGTGCTGTACAATCCACAGCTTGGGCCCTTTGAAAGATTTTCGGAGTCGGATGCGCCCCATTCCTCACGGTTTCGAAACCATGAAAAAACATTCGAAGTTGTCATATGATTTCTGATTTGTTTCCCAACATTTCCATCTTGATCATTTCCAAACAACTGGTTGGTGGTTGAACCACCCCTATAAAATTGTCAGCCAACCATTTGTTAATAGTTACGTTTGGGAAAATAAAAATGTCAATCAAACCACCAACCAGAATTTGCAAATTAACATTTCCCAAGCTGCTCATTGATCATTTCTATCTTGATCATTTGGCTGTGGGTCAAAACCTTAGTCCCCCTGGTTCCCCGACTATTAACCATTGTTTTCCCCGTGATTTGGTTGGTCACTATAAGCCATTAGTTGGTTGATTAATTTTGAACCATAGCCATTTGGGCTTTCCCTTTCCCAAGCTTTCAAACGAATGTCCCGCTGCCCCCGTGCGGAGCCCACGGGTGCCCCGGACCATCTCCAGCACTGCACCGTACTCCAAGAGTCGCGCGGCCTTGTCCCCGGCTGACACCTTTTGTGTGCCGTTGAGGCGGGTGGCAATGAAAAGGTAGATGGTTATAATAGGGTTGAATAGCTGGCTAATAGCTGGTTAATAGCTAGTTAATCGCTGGTTAATAGCTGTTAATAATGAAAGTTAATGGTTAATGGTTAGTTATAGTTGATGGTTAATGATAGTTTATGGTTAAAAATGCTGATGAATGGTTCATAATGCTGGTTGATGATTAATAGCTGGTTGATTGTTAATAGCTGGTTAATGGTTGATACTGGGGGATAACAACCAACAATAGTGGAGATATACCAGCTATATATGACTATGGGTCAATATCAACTAAGCAATTTCATGGGGGAATAATGACCAACAATAGCAATGGGAAAACAATGGTGAATGATGGGGGAATGGGTATGTGCCAAAATAGGGTACCCCAAAAATCATTGGTGTATAGCAGATGTCCATTATGAATACCCATATTAGGGGTTCACAATTTTGGCACATACACATATGGTCAAAAGGATATGTTAATGATAAGAGGGGTTAATTCTTGGGATGAAAAACAAAAACACTAAAGCTCAATGGTCCAGGAACAGGGTTAACTAATAGGGTTAATAGTGTTTACTGATGGTGAATAATAGGCGAATAGTGGACGATAACAAGGGGTCATTACCCTTGATGAACGATTATATGGTCACAAGGAGATGGTCATTATGACATGGCGGTAGGTGAAATGGATATTGCGGTAGGTTTATGATGGATGCAATGAAATTGTTGGTGAGGAAATGGTAGTTACAATGATATGGGTCCGTGTAAATATCCGAATCACATGGGTTACACGTAGATTCATATGGCTGTTATGATATGTTTAAATGGTGGTTGATTGATAGTGCTTGAGAGTGGTTCATACGGATGTGTATCCCAGCTGATTTGTACGATAAAATGATGATTCATAGTGGCTGATAACGGTAATGATGAACGGTGGTAGTGATCAAGAGCGGTGGTTGTTGGTGATGAGGAACGCTTCATAGCTGTTATGTGTGTTTATTAACAATTGTGGTTATTTGTGGCTATTAAGGAGCATATTTGTTGTGGTTATTAGTAATTCCTGCAATCATTCATTATTTGTGGTTATTGAGAAACAGCAATGGTAGGAATTACTAGTCACCATCCAGCATGTACTTGTTCACAGAGCTGCCTTGCAAACCACTGTCGTTGAACTATCTACAACTGGCAGATTTCCCTTCTGATAGAACCAATGATGTGGGAAAACTATGTTGTTGGCATCAGTTTCTTACCAGGTCTGCACATGCCACCCCAAATACGAGAGGATTACTGGTTTCTATCTCATGATCCTGTCAGGGTTGGAATTGTTCTCATCAATCTGGTGATCTGGAGCCACAAAAACCTCTAAGGCACTCCAAGGTTCATGTTACCCCCGAAGATGTCTTGGTCAACAATGTCCAGCGCAGTGTCAAAGGGTGAGTTCCTAGCTGGTGACTCGCCAATCCACCGAGATCATTGTAGGACAAGAGTGCATTCGTTGCATCCCTGGTGCTGCTGAGTCAACTCCGGATCAACAAACCTCTGGTTCATTAATAGAGGTATACCCCCAGTTAAGCCAACTGGTTCTCACTAAAATGGTACTCCTACAATTAATCCACCTATGGTTTAGCCCCATCTGAGGTTAACATTACACAAAAATGACTTTCAGTGTTGCCACTGAAAATGTGTCACCTCCCCTCTTGCTTTTATGTTTTCGTCACCCTGACTGGTACATAGATACCTCCCAAGGTATTATTTCCCATCTCCAACAGTGACACCTGGATCTCGGATGTTTCCTTATGAAGTGAAGGACAGATGGCACCCTTTCTGTTTCTTCGCACATTGTTGGACCATGATTTTCCAATATCAATCCTTATGAAACGTTAGTGGAAACGATGAGTGATAAGCAAAAACCATCACTAACCAACCAATGATTCAAAGTGACAGTAATGATGAACAATCTACCGCCATTATTGAAACCACTATAGGGCCAACCTCTCCCATTCCTTAGCATCGACCACCATTGTAAGAAAAAACTGACCAGAAGCAATCAACAATATCATTAATGATTAGTATCCAAAACGGTGGCTGGTGGCAAATGATGATTGTCAACTCTATTCTTGACAACTGTTTGAAGACCAATGACTCACCATCCACACAATTCATTCATCCATTCATCCATTCATGTTGGCCCCAGTGTTGGCTAAGCACAGCTGCCAACACTGACCACTCTTGACCTGCTATTAACCTGCTATTAACCTGCTATTAACCTGCTCTAGTTAAGCTCATCAATAAATCTTAACCTGCTATTAACCCCCCATGAACAGTACTTCACCACCCATCACCCATTCCAACCGCGAGCGATTTTCGCGCGCCTGCGCTGCCAGAGATGTGACGAAGCCCTTCCGTAGTGCCTGGGAAAACAGGTGAGGTGCCACCATGGGTGACCACAAGATCTATGGTTGTGGCGAATGGTTCGGCATGGTATAGAAAGATATAGAAAGTGTAGCTCAAACGAATGCAAACGGAATCTGAGTCAGAACTTTGAAGGTTGGTGCTGATGGGAGAATGCCACTCTTGCAAGACGAAGTTGTGAAAAGAATGAACTTGTCAGAACAGCTTTGCAAAGCACAACTTGCTCTTGGAATAGACTCATGCAGATCCTCCCAAGCCATGACAAACACTGGGTGCTGTTGTCAGCTGCTTCTCTTCTGTGAGCATCGCCAATCCCAAGTTATGGTCCGCTTCAAAACGAGCCTCGCAGGACTGTTGACCCTACTTGGATGTGCCTCCCCAGTAATGGTTCCTATTCATGGTTTGAAGGCCTATAGCGGCTACACCTTACCTTACCAATGTTGATGATTTGCATGGTTACATCCAAGTAGATCAAACAATTTTCACGGAAATGCCCCGAGGTTTTGTCCCGAACACCCAGCTGTTCAGCAGTCCTTGGACGTCACCAACAAACCGAAACCAAATGCCCCATTGACCAAGAAGAAACCAAGCACAACCAGTTCATCAAGCAACCAACCTATCAAAACCAACCAATGAACTGACCAATCAACCAATGACCAGCCAATCAAAACACCAAGCCAACCAAGCAACCCACCAACCCCAGGCCTCCAACAGAGCCGGCTCAGATTTCAGCCAGCTCCACGGCAAACACAAACAGAGCACCTTGCAACTTTTTTTCGGACCAGAAAGTGATCGGCATGAAACAATTGTCTGATGATGGTGAAGACTCATGCACGATGATGTCGAATATTGGTTAGCCATGAAGAATAATCCGCAATCTTCACTACTTGTTGTCAACAGTTGACGTTTATTATTGATGAACGGCAATGGTTGACACCGGTTCACATTGGTTACTGTATCCAGCGACCCCATGATGTATACGGTAGTAATGGTTGACAACAGTCATTGGCTTCTCATACATGAAAAAGGGTAGCAAATCCCAATGTTGGTTTTTGATGGCTGGGACTGGCCCACAACGGTTTTTGCTCTCTACCAATGAGCGCTGCCTGTGCTATGGATATCAAATACACCGTGCCCTTGTACATCGCTGGCTGCATGAACGAAGAACATGGAGACAGCAACGAGGGCCAACAAACCTCGATTTAACCAGCACACCATGCTGCAAGTGACAACGGTCAAGACCCATGAACACCCCATAAAGCATTGAAGTGTCTAGCCACATGACATGGATGAAAGCATATCTCAAAGGCATGGAACGCAATGCCGAAAAAACACCACAGTTGGTTCGCTATCATTCACATTTCATTCAGCATCAAGACTTAATTTACCCATGTAGTAGTTCACCATAATATCGTCAATTAACCATCCTCGACCACTATCATCAACCATCATCAACCATTAATAATAGGATTAACCACTATTATCAACCATTATTATCTACTATTATCAACCATTGTCAATGCATTGTTGATTAACCATTTGACCATTCTCAACCATCAATCCTAGGATTAACCATTGTTGATTACCCATTTGTCAATTAACCATTACTGACCACTATTATCAAGCACTTGACCATTAATTAGCAATTATTCTCAACCATTATCAATCCTGTGAGTTCACCATGAATTGAAACATTTTTCCCAGGACCGCTTGGGCGCCACGGCGCATGCCTCTTCGCAGGATTCCACAGTGGCCCGGGCCACCGACGCAGCGCCTGACCAGTGTCCAGGCGTGAGCCGCCATGGTGGCACGCCATGCAAAATCGGGAAACCGCCATGGTGCTGACCAGGGAAAATAGAGAACATCAGGAAAATACCCCAGTTTTCATACGGAAAATTCCGGGAAACATCTTGGTTTTTGCAGGCCAAAGAAGAAAAATACCGAAAAATGCCTGTTCATAGCCATTATCCATCGAGAAACCACCGGCAGTCTCTTGGAGGTACACCAGCCGGCGGCCTTCTCTCTCTGAACGCCCTGGTGGTTCTGGTAGTAGTGCTGATGGTGAATTTTCATGGTGGTTACCCTCGGGTAAACTAACCTGGCAATGGATTTTGGCCATATTTTCTAGTGAAACCCTAGAAGAACACCAATAAATGGTAGATTTTCCATTGCCAGGCTAGTTGACCAGAGGGTAATCATGGTTGGTGATGGTTGATGGCTGAATAATATGAGTGATCAGGATGATTGATTCATGGTTGATCATGAGTGGCTTGTTGAAAATGATGAGTGGTTGACAATGCTCCAGAATGACGGTTGATAATTGTTAGCGATCATGAATCGTGGTTATAGCAGGTTAGAAATAGCTTTCCAAATCATGGCATAGCCATTTTGATAATTGATGACTTACATGCAACCATGTAATGGCTGACCGGGGCTACCAATCCTTGATAATGGTTGAGCATGGTAACAATAATGATTCATGATGCTTAAGGCCAACTAATCACCATGGCTTGTAAGAGGTTCATGGTCAATGATGAGTGAAGAATTTCCGGTCCAGCATGGTTACTAATTGATGGAAAAAAATAATACTCTCTGGCAACCTGCAAAATCCACCATAGAAATAGCTGGATACCTCTTAAAACTGCTGGTGAACTTAACGCAACCGGTGATCATTTCCCAGAGGGTACTCAAAACCGATGTCCTGCAAGATCATCGTCACCCACCAGCATCAACCATTCCCCCGAGTTCCCGTGGAGACCACAGCGGCCGGTCGGAGATGAACGGAACACCCTGTGGCCTGTCTCCAAAGTAGGAACCACAGGGCCTCCGGTGGCAGCAAGGTGCCAACCAGCGAAAGTCGTTGGTGAAGCACCAACGTAGACCAGAAGCACCAACGTAGACCATGGTCGTTGACAATGGCAGGGATGTCACATGGTCATGGTGCTTCGCAATGCCAGTGGTAAAGGATTGGCAAAGGGCGCAAGTCAACAGCCAACAATACTGGCATGAGATTGATATATGATAGTTATAGCTATAGTAACTATAATAGCTATAGAGTAACTATAGTAGCTATAGTAACTGATAATCATGATTCCAGCATGCAAAAACAAACCACCCGCGCCCCAGGGCTTCTTCAACAGCAATCCTAACGGCCGGGGCTTAGATCCACCAGTTCCACCAGCACTTCGCCAACTCAGAGATATCCTCGGTGAATTGCTACCTACTGATGTGAGTCCCAAGCGAGTTGGATCCATGGACTCGCAACGTCCACAAAAGTCCCCAATGTTCGCGGAAAACTCACCTGGGTGAAAATTGGAGCCACACGTGTTTTTTGTGCGCGCGAGCTTTCAAGGCAAAGAAGCGCCTCAACTCCAGTGATGTCATTCCCTTCTTTGGGGAGGTGTTAGCTCATGGGAGCTGCGTGGCGCAGGAGCCTTACCACTTCCCTGTGCCCGTGCAACAACGCCAGGTCCAAGGCTGTCCCGCCGTGGTCCATGCGAAAGCAGTGATCAGCTCTGAAGTCCAACAACAGACGCACCACCTCCAAGTGACCCTCCTGAGCTGCGATGTGCAGTGGCGTTGCCCCAAAATCCATGGCGTGGTTGATGAAGGAACCTACCAAAAGTAGCAAGCGAACGACTTCCAGATGACCCTTGAAGGCTGCAAAGGACAGGGGCGTTGCCCCGTTGTCGTGGGACAGATCTTTGTCGGCTTTGGCCTCCAGGAGCACTTTCACAACCTCCAGGTGTCCGTCTTGCGCGGCCACGAACAGCGGTGTTGCGCCGTCGCCCTGGCAGCGGCTTCTACAACGGTCATGATGGTTACTATGGTTGAACTACAGTCGCTATGTTGAATGTCAGTTCAGTCATGTTTCTTATCCTTAACTAGTGGTTGATCCAATCAGCCACAGCAAAACTGACTGCTAGTATGTCTCAGCCACTATCAACTACCACTCAGCAGCCATTCTTCACCAATCATTGCCAATCATGGTACCCAGCCAGCACATGCCAGCACTACCCTAATCAACCATTCTCCATCGCAAACCATCATCAACCCATGATCCAAAGGTTGCTTGTGCCATGGACAGGAACCCTTCGCGTACCATCCCAACTCTCAGCTCAGCCTTCCAGATCCCCAGATCCGCTATCTTTCACCCCACTGCCACCCCTGTACTTGCTGGGATACATCCTCAGCAAGTAACCCCCATGGTCGTGAACGAAGCCCTATCACCATGGTGAATGACTTACGAATCGATTTACCAAGTGAGGATGCAAATCAATGCTACGAAGGCCTTGGCATGGTCCTTCTCCGCCCCCGCTTCCAGGAGCATCTTGACCACCTCCAGGTGGCCGTTCTCGGCCGCGATGTACAACGGGGTCGACCTGCAGCGTCTGTAGTGAGGCGCAGTGTGAAAAATATCATGGCGAAACAAGGGCCGAACTGAGGACGGTGAATCATTATTTAAGACGCTAACATTGCAAGAATGCTTGTATGATGATATTAATGGTTATGATGGTTGACTTTTTATAGGTGCTGCCAACCATCAGCAAAACGTAGCAGCTAAAATGTGGCTCAGGAAATGAATTTGATTCCTGGTTCGACAAAATGGTTTACCAGTGATTGGAACTATGATTACTTTGACATTATAGTGTGAAAAAATATCAAATATAACTATGGCTCTCCCACCCAAACCGATGTGGTCTATCAACGTTAACTGAATACCTTCTAGGAACCTTGTGGATATACCTGTTGATTGCGAAATCCTTGGGCAGGTGTATCCAACCTTTCCTAAAGCTTTACCTTGATGAATCCACTGATTAGTTAACTTTGTCCACGAGTGGTGGAAATCACCTCCAACTTGGAACCCTCTCACTAACAATTGTTTTCCCACTATTGCTGGTCATTATCCCCCATGAAATTACTTGGTTAACTGCTTGACCCATAGCCATATGGCTGGTATATCCCCTATGGTTGCTAGTTGTTATCCCCTATTATTAACCATTATAATCAACCACTGGTATCCATTGGTTGGTTAACTGCTTGACTAATCAACTTCTCATCTCATTCATTTGGAACCAACGACTCCAAGCCACCTGTCATCCGTGGTACGCTGGTTCTTGTCAGCTTTAGCATCCAGCAACAGCTGGACCACGTCCACGTGACCCCTCTGGGCTGCCAGAAACATGGCCGTTGAACCGTGCCTCAGCTCGCGCCCGGCCTGGAACTGAGATCACTGGAAAATTGAGATCACTGTTGAATTGGATGCTTAAGAATGAGTCATGGATAAAATCATGGTTAATTAATGGATGTTAATGGCTAATTAATCGATATGAATGGTTAACTAATGGATATTAATGGCTAATCAGTGATTCCTTATTTCTTATGTACTGGTTAATGAGTAGCAAGGGTTGTTGACGATTGATTGATCAATGATGGCAAGCCGCCGCTACTGAGGGAACAACACAAAAAAATCCCAAACTACCACCTGAAGAACGAAACAAAAATCACTGGCCATCCTTAAATCTGTGCTACTGCGTCCCCTGATTCATCTCCGCGCCAGCATCCAACAGCAAGCGTGCAAGCTCCAGCTGCCCCATATGACATGCCACATGCAGGGCTGTAGAGCCATCGCTTTTGCTCTGATTTGGGCAAGCAGTAGCTCCAAGCAACACACCAACAATGTCCGAATTACCTCGTGCAGTGCAGCTTTCCCCTGTTCCACTTAGGTAGAACTCACGGCATTTGGGGATCATCATCGATCCTCAGCCCTTTTTGAGGCTATCCATCAGCAGGCACCAGTTATCCAAATCATCTGATCAAACCAAGAACACGAAGCCATGGTGGATATCGAACCGTAGCCATAGGAAGCCTGGACTACGGATGGATCTTTATCCGCCCATCAAAGGGCACCACCATTTGTCCACACCATCACTAGCTCCCACTATCCCTGCTCCTTTTCTCATTCACTCAAGCTATCACCCATCATAACGATGAGAAATCAGCTATCATGAGAACTCAAAGCACCAGCTCTCAGAGTACCAGCCATATCATCATAGTTGAAGTGATTCCCCCATCAACCAGCTGCTCATCAACCTGTGCTACGCCGGCCGCGCACCTTGCTGCACTGCCATGATCAGCAGCGTCACTCCCTTCTGCGGCAGATCCGTCGCCGCGCGCGCGTCCAGGAGCGCCAAGATGAGGTCCAGGTGCCCACGGGCGGCTGCGATGACCATGGGAGTGGCCTCGTACTTCTGCGATCTGGGAGTCTTCTTGTCTGGATGCTGTTCTTCTGATATAGGTGATGTTCTTCTGATATAGATGATGTTCTTCTGATTTAGATGATGTTCTTTTTACAACAAGATATGTCTTTGATGTTGGTTATGACATTTTGTTGTTTTTTCTCGCGCATTTTCTCCTTTCTTGAAGATGTTACGCGCAAATGATGGTACTTGAGCAGAATTCTTGGAAGCCACAAAATGTTGGTCGCAAAAATCAAGGGTTCTCCATGGTTCGGGATCTCCTAGAAGCATTTTTGAGAAGCCACTGCGCGGGGCCTGGTTGGTCTTGGTGGCGATGTCCTTCAGCGCCCCAACGTCCAGCAGCAGCTGCAATGCTTCGAGTTCTCCCTTGAAAGCGGCCCAGTGCAGAGGGGTCATGCCCTCAGCCGACAGGTCTTCAGCGTTCCGATCGGCACCTGCCTCCAGCAACAGACACATGGCCTGGCGATTGGGATCACCCAACCCACATGCTGTAGGTTTCTGAAGCACCAACTGACATGGGTTCATCTTGTAGATGTTTCGCGCATCGTCTAGCAGTTGCATCTCGAGTGTTAGTTTACGCCAACCTCCTTTCTGTGGTTGTTGGCCAAGGAAAAGAACAGCGGCTGGATCATCAACCGACGCCACAGCAAGCTCTTTCTACCAGTTCTAGCCCACTCTCGCTTCAATATCTTCAATCTACACCAAATTTCTCAAGACAACTTGCAACAACCGAACTGCCAACATCTGCCATCTGCCAACTGGACCACAGCACCACTCAACATCTGCCGCCTCCCATGGCACCATGGCCCTGCCTCCAAGTTGCCGTGGATGGTCGCCTGGTGCAAGGGCCCCTGGCCGTCCTCGTAACGGCAACGGTTGGGATCCACGGGGCGCCGCAGCAGGCGATCCAGCGCCAGGACGTCGTTGGTGCGTGAGGCACTCAGCATCTCCAGGGGAAGCCAAGCGTCGCCATCGAAGTCCAGGACCAGGACCTGCACTGAGGACCCGTGCGATGGCGGTGGATGACGACCCAAGCTTGAGGAAAGAGGGTTGAGGGTTGGTTGGTTGGTTGGTTGGTTGATGGTTGATGGTTGATGGTTGAGGTTGATTGGTGGTTGGCTGGTGATTGTTGATGTTGACTGGTTGCTGATGGGCTTGGTAGAAGGGTGACCAAGAAAACTATATTGGGTTACTATATTGATTCATAGAGGTAATGCTAATGCTGATGCTGACGATGATGCTGATGGTGACGATGATGATGACGATGACGATGACGATGACGATGA
>VSDK01003941.1:202924-217682 GCA_009767595.1 Symbiodinium kawagutii | reverse complement strand
TCTTGGGTGGGACATTGTGGTCCATCCGGAGACGCGCCATGGCTGCAAGCTTTAATGCTTTCATCTGGACCGTAGGTGACCCCCCCAGCCGGTTCAGAAATACCAGGTAACCAAGCCCACCTTGTGAGCTGGTTCATTGAGGTTATCAACTCCAGCGAATAAGCCCAATCAGTGATATGTATGGCTCATGACTGGCAGTTCTAGCAGGCACTGTTGTTTACTTGAGCTGCTTCTGGATTAGCTCACCAGTCATTTGTAACCACTGCTGTATCGTAGCCCCGCGGCCCTTATCGTTGGGAGCTAACCTGGGGGGCTCAGCAGCTACCACGTTGTCCTGAGACTGTGAGCACCACAGTGGCTGAGTGCCATGTCTGGGGTGCTCAGCCGGCGCCACCAGCTGTCAATGCTGAACGTTTAGTAAATCATCAACTAGCGATGGGTGAGTAAGTTGACTACTCATCAACTATTGAGGGTTAATCATGCTCAACTGTTGACTAAGTTGACCAATCACAACTAGTTCATTATTAACAGTTGATCATTGACAGATGATCAACTTCGTCAACTGTGAATGATCAATTGTTGGCTAAGTTGACTTTTGACAAAAAGTTCAACATGAAGAACTAGTTGTTGATCAAGTGTTGGTACAGAGTTGATCAATTACGAATGATTCCAAGCAGATAGTTGGTTCGTAGTACGTAGCAATCATTGTAGGTGCACAAATAGTTGTTGATGATGTAAGGTCGATTCTCCCATCTAGAGTTGTTTGGATGATATATCATTCTGATAAGACATCATATTGAGATTTTCTGGCAACTGCTGATCACAATGCAAGTTCCACCCCTTGTTGATTCGGAGCATGCATTGGTCGATCAGAGATGGAGTAGCAATTACAAATGGTGGTTTCTTAAAATGGGGGCACCCAAAGAATAGTTGGTTCACTACTATAAATGACAATTGTTGGATGATTCAGGGGTACCCCTCTTTTGAGAAGCACCCAATGGTGTTCGATGCATTTTCAATGATGGGTCTACTTTCAACGCCAACTGTCTGGGCAATTCAGCGAGATGGAGCAGCAGTATCAACGAGAGCCGTTGCTGACAATTGTGACTTGAAAAGAAATGGCATGGGTGAGCAACGGTTCGTGGAACAGCAAATGTTTCCAGCAGTGCAAGCGGCCAAAGCATCTTCCGAAAAAGGTGAAATCAAGTGTTGTTCGGGAGGCAAAAAACCCAGGTTCGTTTTTTTCCCAATTTTGACACACAGATAGATGTTTGGGTTCAAAACACAAAAACTCATCCAAAGGCAAAGTCTGTGACCATTCCACGCTGCATTCATGATGAACGCAGCCAGCTGTCCGGAGGGCAGTAACCAGCCGATCCTATGAAGGGCTCGTGGTGCCCAGGAACCAGAGATGCATTTCAGTGATGAAGATGTGGGTTGCTTGAAGTCGGGGTGCTAAGGGGGTCAAGGGTAAGGAAGATGATCGATCGGAGGACATGTACATGGATCAGTTGACATTGACGGTTTGCACCAAGATGGTTGATTGGTTGGGCCATCCCCTGGTGTAAACATGCTTGAATGCTTGTGGACTGAGAGAACGCGGAACCCCCCAACACAAGTGCGAAAAAGAAAAGCCTTATCTGTTGACCGATGCGGTTGCGAACTTGGTTGCCCGGATTCTCCTAACGACTCGACTCATGTGGATATGGGGGTTTCTCAAAATAGGGTACCCCCTAAATCATCCATCATTAATCACTTACAGTCAACTGATAGTAATAAACCAACCATTTTTGGGGTTTCCAATTTATAGAACCCCCCATATGAGCGCGTCTGAAGGTTGCAGCTGGAGGAAGGAAATTTTCCGAAGCCTGGAAGTAGGCACTGCTGTCAGCCGCGTGCTGCAGGCCCGCTGAAAAGGGATGCAACATGATCCGGGTGCCCTGGTGGTGGCGGGCCAGGTGGATGATGCCGTGGTTGGTATGCCATCATCATATCCACAACGGTGCTACAGTGCCCCAGCATGGTGGTTGCTTGTTGCCTCGATCGTAGAATCACGGGATAGGCGTTTGTTTTCTTAGCTGACTACCAACTGGCAACTCCAGGATACTGAACTCTTTCTTGAGGATCCTGAACTGAAGTAGTTTTGGAATCTAGTTTTCAGTGGATATTCAAATCCTCTTAGTTCTAGGTCTCAGACGGATGGGTTGTGTTTTGTCTGTGGCTGCGAAGGAACTTATGTAAAAAGATGTTGGTCAAATGGTCACAAGATAAAATGTCCAAGGTCGAGAAAATATACTAAGAAACAAGAAATCATAGACAAGAAGCATCGATGAGATAACCAATTGGTGACACAATGTGAATGTGGGAAGTCACATGACGGACGGACTTAGTAGTCTTTTTTTTTTGGGGATAGTTCATTTTCAAGACATAGCAACAGGACGCGCGTCGCTGGGGACCGTGTCCAAACAATGGCCATGTTTTGCATCGACAGCGTCGAACAATTCTCATGGTACGACGTCAGAACTGTCTTGCGTTTGTCTGCTTGTTCCACGTTCTTTCGTGCCAGAACATGCTCGACGGAGAAGTTTCGACAAATCTGCAACAGTCGTCGCAAGGGCTCGTCCTTCGCTACACTGGTTCTCGCAGAAACCATTGATAAGATTCCTGTTCCAAATGACTATGTGTTATTTCAATCTGTTGACGCATCGAAAGTGAGACATGGCTTCAAAAGGGCTTTGCGGGTCTACGAAGCGCTGCAGAAAAACTGGTGTGTTGCATGCAATAAGACTCACAATTTATGGAGAGACGAAAGAACTGCTTTGGTTTATTGTGAATTTGGTGTCTGCTACAACTGCCTCTGGCAAGTTTTGCGCTTTCTAGAGGAAGACCAAGATTTTACGCACATGGTCTTGACGTATAAAGGTTTGGATGTGATGCAAAAATTTCTCATTTATTTTCACGCGCACAGTTTAGTGACTGGACACCCTCAAGATGTGGAAATCAAAGTTCTACCTGGGAACGCGCGTCTCTTGTGGATGCTAATGTATCATCCTGATTTAGTCACGCACTTGCATGAGCTGTAGCGACATGTTCTTGAGTTGTGTCAAACACTTCAGCAATTCATTGCGCGTGTCGTTGTGGACCGTGTAATGATCGTTTCGACTGCAATTGCTCTTGTCGGAAAAAAACGGATGCGTCGCGTTGCTGTCGCAAGTTGCCCCACATTACAATGCTTGCCTTGTAAGACTGTAGACAATGCTTGCCCGTGGTCTTTAATGAAATACTTCATTGATGATTTGATGAGTGAAATACCAATTTTCGAAGGCAGTGACATGATACATTCAGTTGTGACAACCCTAGCTTACACTAAGACCTCTCCAAGATTACGAAGAATGAAAGCTTGTGATACGAAACTCATAAATTACATCCATGACATCACAAAGTCATTCTGTTTCCAGACCCAAGAAACAGTTTGATTTGTTTCGTGACCCAGGACATGCATTGCCTTGTCAAAAACCGCAACACAAGATCATTCTCCAGACAAGTTGCGCGCTCGTGATGTTTTGACCGCCATTCTATAGGCTCAAATGTTTTTTTTCTATATGCACTTATAAGTTTTGGAAACTTCCGCCTCCGCCTCGTGCGGGAACTACTTGTAGTGGTTACAAGTGGTTGGGAATCAGTTCATGCTGGTCAATAATCAGTCAAGCAATAATGGCGCTTCACAGTGGTTCGTCATGATGATGCTAACCAATTCTGACGAGTCAATATTTGACGATGTTGGCTAGTCTTGTGGTCTATGGAGGCATCACCGACCAAGAGTGGGTGCATGACTGGTGAAATATTCCGTGAGTATTCCTTTGATTGTAAATTTAAGAGTCCCAAATTACCGTGATCCGAAATGTTGAAGATCGTATCATTCCAGCAATTATACTCATGTGATTCCATGGCGAAGACTCTCCGACCCATCCTTCAACGTTTATGCGATGATGGGTCCATTATATCATTCCTGTTTCACAGATGCGGCAAGACTGCCAATGCGTACTTTCACAGAATATATGCATGTGTACATCGCTTGATATATTCATTTCTGTATGTAGAAAGTAGAAAGATGGATATGTTATGATCTGTTGTTTCAAAAGCACAAGATCTTGTTTTGTTGGTATATCCCCATTCTTTCAAATGCCACGGCAGGCGAACTCCACCGATCCCAAGGACGGAGCGGCAGGGCATCTCGGAATGTTGTAGTTTCAGTGGAGCCATGGTGTTGCATGGCCTGCCGTGATCTCAGAAAACGGCTTCATTTCAAACACTGTTGTGGAAAGGTTGCGGCTGCTGGTGTCTCAATCTTGCTTCTAAAGATCGATCGAGAAAGATCTGACGAGAGTTTTCTTGCTTTCATTCCTCCAGGTCCAAGGTACATCTTTGGGTGCTTTTCCTGTTGCATGGCTCACAAATGATGGGATTTTCAGAGAGGACAAAGCCTGGATGCTGAACCAACGGTTGATGAATGAGAAAGGGTCTGATGATGATTGCATGAAGTCTGGTAGTCAAGATAATCAATGATGCTCAATGATGGCTATTCATGTTGATTAATGTTTCTTATGGTTATTCAATGATGCTCATAGCATTCTGTTGATCAAGAGATTCAATGACTAACAGATTGATTGATGGTTGGTGATGGTCTTCCTGCAGGAGACGCTGGAGCACATGGCCGTGTCCCCATCAGGACGCGACGCTGGTGGATCATATCGACGGCTCGGCAACCACTCATATGACAGATAAGCCCCTACTATGGAGAATAATCAGAGTAGTAGTGGTTGATCAGTAGTAGTTGATAATGGTAGATTATTCTGATAGTAAAGCATATGGTTAATCACCAACCCGTAACCCCTACTGGATTAGCCACTGGTGAATGAGGCTTGATGGTTGAATGGTTGGTCTGATGTTCGATGCTTCGGTCTGGTCATGTTGAATCAGTCAAGCTACCCTCCAGGTGATTTGCATTTCCTTGCTGCACGCCATTCGACATCACCTGCTCTCATCCAACCATGATCATTTTTTGGAATCAATGATTACTCACCCTCTACTGATTATCAGCCATATCAACTATCCATTCTATCAACTCATATAAATTCTATCTGCCAATCATTGAACATCATTATAGATTCCTCATGATCATTCGTCATCACTATCTGAACTCTCATCCATCATCAGTCATCCATCATCATCCTATAGCTTCACCCCTCCCTCCGTCCCCACAAAATCATCCTATCAATGTCCTATGGCTTCATCATCCTATAGCTTCATCCAATCATCCTATCAACCACCCCATGTGTCACTTCGCTCACGTCACCGCCAGGCTCCTCCGTGTGCGCCAGCTCTGAGCGCCGCTTCTGGCGCTGGACCGTGCGCGAGGACGATGCCGCAGCTGCCGGCGTGATGCCATGGCGCTGGGTGGGTCAACGGTTGAGCAGATGCAGTTGGCTATGGGTCAATATTAACCAACCAATAATGAGGGATAATAACCAACAAAACTATAGGGAAAGCAATGGTTAATGATAGGGGAAGCGGGGGTACGGGGTTTTGATCCACTGCCAGTTGGTTAATGGTTGGTAAGTGTTAGTGATTAATGGTTGGATACCATGGAATCTGCTAGTGATTAATAGTTAACCCATCCAACTAGTGATGATTAATGTTTAATGGTTGGTGAATCATCAGCTAGTGATGATTAATGGTGGTTGGTTGGTAGTGATGAATGGTCAATGGTTGACCTATCCATGGATGGTCAATTTATTGATGGGTGGTTGGTCAATGTATTTGTGACATGGTTGATGCATTTAACCTCATGCATGGTTGGTCAACCATGTGCAGTCATTTGTGAGCAGACACATTGGCCTCGCCACTGAACTCATCTTCAGGATCTGCCCTCGGTCTTGGAATGGTGAACACAGAAAAATTGCTGGTTGTTTCCACGAAAATCTTCCCGAAGGAAAAGACCTGCGCTGCTATTGGTGGGCGAATGCTACCCCAACGAACTCATCGAACTCCTGGCGCAGCCAATAACCTGCAAGCATTTCTCAGGAGGAGGCGATCCCCGAACCCTTCAACCTGGAAATCTTCGACTTGGAGGTGCGCCATTGGAATGCTGATGACTTGGTGGCGCCTTTCAGACCGGGCAATAGATCCTGGTGAGGATGAGAAGATGAGGAAATTCATGGTGCTTCAAGTTGATGAAGTTGATGGTTCATGATGATTCATCTAGATGGTTGTTAATTCTTTTTGTTTTTAATCGCTTGGTTTTCTGCCAGTTTGCACACTGACTCATCGAAAGCGCACAGATTGATAGCTTGGTCATAAAATAATCATAGGGCATGGACAGGCATTATTCATCAGGATGATGACAACCACTAGTTGTTCTTGAAATCTCTTCAATAGGGAATCCATGTCTCGGATACTGATCCCAGAAAGTATCGAGTTTTACATAAATTGTCGCGCTGGTTTCAAGCCACTGATTGTAATGCGGAATCACAGACTTACAAAATGCATCAACATGTTGCTTAACTCTGCTACTATGAACTCACGAGGATGTCGTGGGGCACAGCCGCAGCCCACCCAATCGTCTCAGCTCGCAGGGCATTGATGTGAGCCAGGACGGCGCTCGGGGGGCAGCGGGGCAATTCAGCTGATCGGGGCTTGGAACAGACCTGCTGAGGAGCTTCGTTTGTTGGACGAAGACCGGGCGTTGATGCTGGGAGAACGAGAGGTGCGCCAGGGCCACTAGGGCAAGGAGACGTGATTGCCATCGATGCTGACTAGGGCCACCTGTGGGTTTTCCTATGTTTGACATCATCCTTGTCAGCAATGAAGACAGTTTGAATGTCCAGACTGGGTTCTGATGTTCGATGATGGTGATAAATGGTGAATGATCATCCATATCCGTTAGTTGATACGGGTCAATACTGGGCTGGTAATGGTTCATAACCAACAATGGGAAACAGCAAGTAATAGATGATGTACCATTACTGATGGTTCCTGACCAATATTGAAAATGAGTAGAACTAGGCACTCTCAAGAGCTCACCAGAGGTTACCCAGCATGCACAATTACTTCGCAAATCATTTGTTGTTGAGTATGTCATTGTCATTTCCTATCAACTAAAGATTGACAAGATTATTACCCATGACATTATCATAAACAATAGTTATCATCAAAAGTTATCGGCAATGGCTAACAACAATAGTCACCGACAATAATTATCAACATAGCTATCAACAAGAATGATCAACAAGATTGTTTATCGTTAGCTATAGTTGCCAACAATAGCTGGTTGGTCATCTATTGTTGATAGCTATGATAGCTATACCATGGAATGATGATAGCCATGGAATGATCGAGAATTCTATGATTCCATTGGTCTCCGACATGGTTGGTCGGATCTCGAAATGTCCGCTTTGCGAGGTCACCGTGTGTGCCCTGCCCATGGATACAGCATCAAGGCAGCGGTGATTCCATCGAGGTTTTCCAAAAGGGTGGGAGTTTGCCTATCAAACTGAAATCATCGCTTATTCCATATCATTTTGGACTGGTTGTAATGGTTTATAGTGGGGATTTGAATGCTGGGTAACGGGGGATTGAAAAAAAATTGGCGATATACCCACACTGTAGTGTACCGGCCAGCAACTGGTGGATCATATTCCACAGATGTTTTTTCTCGATGATAACCATGCCATCCTCAGCATCAAGAAAAAAACGGTTGAGTACTGCAGTTCTCTTCCGATCAGCATTCAACCAAAACAACCTATGGCAAACACTGCTTTATACGTTGATTCTTGAGCACTATTGACTATGGAGCAAAAAGCAATGGGAACATCAACCAGAAACGAGCAAGCCATGTTTGTTTGTTGTCGTTGTTGCTGTTGTTGTTGGTCCACCAGCTTTAGCCGGTGCATCTGTAAGACTGGCCCTGGACTTCCTGATCCCAACATCTTGAGCAGTTCAAACTACCCTCATCTACCAGGGCTGGGCTTCCGTCCCCCAGATCTCCAATGGCGTAACTGAGCCGCTACAAAGATGACCAAACAGTTGTTGATGCTTTGGGATTCAGGGATCATGCTGTATCATCACCGTTGCTGGCTGATTGAATGGGCCATTAAGTTTGATCAGAACTGGCAAATCATTGAATAAACCAACAAGCAACAGCTGTCCTTTCGTTTTGGCCAAGATCCACCTGTTTTTACAGTGCTGAGATGCTCCCACCACTCCATCAGCGTGCAACTGCGAGGCTCCTGCCGATGCAAAGATTGCAGTTCCATTCTCCCATCAGGTGCGTAGGGCAGCAACACGTGGGTGTCTTTGAGCAGAAGGGGATAGGAATATCAAGGAGACAAAGGTGGCTGACGTGATGATCTAGGGTGGTTGAGCTGATTCAGCAAACAAGAATCTGGATGGTGACGATCCAAAGCTAAGAGATTGTTTTCGCTTCATTCTGGGTTCAAACATCATCCTTTGCGGTTGTGACTCTACCCATTGACATTCATTGCCCATCATGGCTCACCATCAGTGAGCCTTACATCCCTATGATTGCTGGGTTACCCCGGGTTGACCGGTTGAAGCGTCCCCAACCCGCCCAGGTGCGAACCACGAACTGGAACCTTTTTGGCTGCTTGGACTGAAAGTCGAGTCAGCAGCAGAACATGAATCTGGGATCATGATAGTTAGCTATGGTTATTCTATGCTTGCCTATAGAACAACCATAGCTAACCATGAATAGATCATCATAAACTGTTTGGTGGTTTGATTAACATGTTTATTTTCACTTGTAATCATGAACAAATGGTGTCACTGATATTTTTCATAGGGGTTGAAACCACCAACCACTAAAGCGATAGTTATCTGTGATGGTGAGTCAATGTTATTCTATGATGGTCTATTCATGGTGACCTATGGTTGTCTATGGTAAAGCAACTGGATCCACACCCAAAGCATGAAGTGTTGTGTGTTCCAATTAGCTCTACAATTTTCCTAGATTGCTGGTCAGCCACATCGCCTCGAAACATAGTTTGGGCACAGCCATCTAGCATAGTGCTGTACCAGAAAGACATGAGTCTCAATGGATCAGAAGCACCAAGCGGATCCAACGAAAGGTGTGGAGGCCAACAGCTGCTGGAACTGGCTCGTTCCCCTGAGGCCTTGTACACCGCCAGCGAGCAGGATGGCCAGGTGTGAGCGCTGTGTTGGGAAACAGCAAGGCACAAGGCCTGCTATAAGAGATCAATCAAGTAGACAAGATGAGGAGGAGATCATGTTGATGCTTTAGTAATAGGGCCTATAGGGAAATGCTTTGAAATTTGTCATTTGCCAACAAATGAATGGAAAAACAATGGCATCATTTCGTGAATTTTATGATTGATGTTGCTAACCAATTCTAAGATCACCACAATGGAAGCACTAGCACTTGCAAGTAATTGTAAACAGAACAAATAATCCAAGATTGCATTATCTTCACTATGGCTAGCAACAATGAACATCAATGAAGATCCTTGTGTTTTTCTCAGTTTCTGATTACTGGTTGTGTGCCAATAGATGTCCGTTGTTACTGAAAGGTCACGCATCATGAACTCCCACGTGTTACATTCGTTGCAAAGTCGGTTTACCTCAACGAATCTTGTTCTTCATGGCTGGTCAGCAGGTAACATTGAGGGACTCACAGATCGAAGCAACCCATCTACAACGCCGCTCATCCTCACAATGACAACTGGCCAGTCTATGGAGATATGTTAAGATGTTCGAAACATGATATCTTGCTACGTTCACAGCTGTACAATCTCTGGTGCACCAACCTGGAAGTGGACAATCCACCCTTCGTAGCTGCGAAAATCCACCATACCATTTATGAATGGTTTGTCTATTAAAACAGGTGATTTTCAGTGCAACCAGGTTGGTTAACAAGAATGTTTACAACTTATCAGCCTAGTGCCTATTATCCTATTTATTCTTTATATACATATACAGCTATATACAGGCAAAAATATGTTTTACACATAAATGGATAGATAGATTGATAGATAGATAGGTAGATAGCCATGTATGTGATAGATAGCCAGGTATATATATATATGCTATATATATATATATATACATGTATCTTTCATATTTATATCTAACTATTTCTATATATATATATATATATATAAATATGATATACAGCTCTACATCTCCAACCGATCAGCACCCATCGCCTGCCACACCAGGCAGACCTGCTGCTGCGCTCCACCTTGGAGCCTGTGGAGGCGAAGTGGGTGTGGCCATGACAGGCCATCGTTAATAGCGAGATAATTCAGTGATCGCTGAGTACCAGTGACTTGATGATAGTGGCTCTCTGATCGTTGAGTACTAGTACGCGCAAACCCCCCAGTTCGCCCACAGGGCAAACTGGGGGTTTGCCCGTACTAGTTCATGGTTTATAGTTTTAGGGTTTTATCGTTTTTCTCAAAAGTTTTTAGGTTTTTGGCTTTACGGTTTAGCTTTTTAGGGTTTATGGTTTAGGGTTTATGGTTTTATGGTTTCAGAGTTTTAGGGTTGTATGTCTCCAGAATGCAAGCAAAACACAGGTCAAGGACCTGCGGGCGCCGTCAAGATACGCTTCATATCACATATGTGCATTTTGTCCCGTAAAAACCAAGTAACTTGATGATAGGTGGTACTCAACTAGTATCACCAAGTGGTACTCAACTAGTATCACTAGTGGCTATCAATAAGCATTCAATCAATAGCAATCAGTAAATGGCTACAGAAAGCGGACTCTGAATCACGAGTAGCCACCATTGATGGCCAAGGTCCCACCGCTCCCGTGACCTGTCTTTCCATCGCCGGAGCACAGCTGTGACCCCCGGCACCAGTAGCAGCCAGGAGCCATGGCTAAAAGGCTCCATGGTTCCACCTCCTCATGGATAACAGATGGGAAGTGGTAACACCCCGTGCATAAAGGGTCCATCCCTTCATGATGTCTTTGCGTTCGATTGGTTATATGGTGGTTTCTTTAGAATAGGGCACACCCAAAATGGTTGGTTTATGATTATGACTGGTTGGTAAATTAGATGATTTGGGGGTGTCCCTATTTGAGAAACTACCATTTAGACACTTGTGGTGTGCTTATACCGGCTACCAACCACATGTTCTTGACTGAGATTTCATGGCAATCCTTGAGTTCAATCAAGCATCATTGGCATGATTGAAACAATGGTTCCTTTCCCAGCTGGTGATTGAAACAAGCACTCTCAGAAAGATCAGTTTGCCAAGATATTCGGGAATGTTTGCCAACCAGCCGGTAGCTTAGGGATTGTACAAACATAAAAAGTGGCCAAATCACCCAGTCACCACCGTGTTGGTTGCGGCTTGGGGGTCCCTCAGCCCTTGCCCTTCCCCAAGCAGCACACCTCGTCGTGCCGCAGGGGTTCTGCCTTCGCTGCTTGGTGGCCAGCCGCTTGGGGCAGGCGGCAGGGTGACGGGTGGACATTGCATTGATGTGACGATGCCATGGATACCAATGATATATTAATAATTGTTGTTAATAATGGTTGTTGATAATGCTTGTTGATAGTGGTTGTTGATAGTGGTTGTTGATAGTGGTTGTTGATGGTGGTTTTAATCATGGTTGCACGTAAGCACAAGGCTGACCTGCCTTACTGCCCAGAAAGCAATTTAATCATGGTTGTGGATAGTGGTTGTTCACAATGGTTGTTGATAGTTGATAATAATGATACCAATGATACCATGCTATCAATGATGGTTACCAATGATATATCATACTATTTATGGTCGATGATGGTTGTTAATAGTGGTTGTTGATAGTGATATAGCCATACTGGTTGACAACTGTTGTTAATCATGTTGGTCGACCATGCTACAAGCATCATCACATCTCATGAGCAAGTGCCGTTGATGAGAAGCGTTCGTAATCAGGTGCCAATGGACTATCATCATAAGCACGCATGCATATTCGTTGTGATGATGGTTCGCAATAGTCATGGCGGGAATAATGATGATTGACGATGGATGATAATGGTTGTATTGACGCTTATAGTTATGGTTCTTTCATTGAGTCCCTTCCCCCGAATATGAAACCTCCAAAAAACCCTGGCTGGAAATATGCGTTGAAGGAATTTCATCGCTTCAGTATTTAGTTCTGAGGGAAGGGATTAGAAGATGTTGCATGTCAATGTCCACCATCAGCAGTGGTGGTTACTACTTCAGGACCTTTTTACGAACACTGTGGTTTACCTGAAACAAATTTTCCTGAGTCCCAGATTACGGGTGGCAAGTGCCGGACAAGAAGAAAGTGCTGGATACCCATGTTATGTACGATACCACTTCACCAAAAACTGGGTCAGGACAGGGTTGTTTTTCATGACTCTCATCCACAAAATTCACAGTCGCGTTGCTTTCTTGACATGGGCGACTGCATCCCAAACGTACTAACCTGACAGTAAAGTCCGTTTTCTTGAAAATACCAAAAAATGGAGTGTGTTCAGCCAATGTTGGCGTATCCAAAATGGAACCCCTTTTGCCTGAAAAATCAGCTGTAAAATCGTAGTGAAATCACCAACAAGGTGGTGAACTGTTCAGGTTCGATGTTGGCTGTTGACTGGCTGTGATCTTCCTAGCGATGGGCTATCATAGCTTCACCCATGAGCTGGAGCCCTGCACCCACCAGCTGTCAGGAGGATCCAGCGATGCCGAGCATGCCAGGTGCGATCAACAGGAGATGGCTGGTGCTTCCTCGGAATGGTTGACCTAACATGGTTGATGGTAGCACTCGTGGTATTCAGACCATCCTGGGTTGGGGTTACTACGATGGTTAATGATGGTTGGTGGCGGCAAATATGGTTAATATGATGCTTAGTTAGTTTCTGTTCTATGAACCATCGTTAAGATCAACGAAAATTTAGTATTGTAATGGTAGTGATGTGTAATTCGAACATCCAGAGATGAACTAGTGTGATTGACAAGGATGAATGACGGCTAATGATCTATTAGTAAATCGAACTGCAGATGATGAATAGTCAATGATGGCTTGTTTACGGATCCGCCATGAACGTTTCATTGTTAATAATGATTCATGATCGATAACTATGTGTGGTTGAAATTGTTTTTAGGGGCCAGCGATGATAACAATGATCTATGATGTTTAGTGATGATTCATGATGGTTGCTCATGCTGAAAGTGATTTTTGATGGTTAGCTCTTTCTTGTCGAGTTGTTCCTCCCCGCCGGTCAATAACCACAACCAACTCCAGCCAATTCCAGCAAATTCCAACCAACTTCAACCAACCAAGTCTAACCGACATTGTTTTTTATAGCTCATGCTTGTTGGTCAGTTATGAAACACCATCAACCAGCCAGCCCCACTAGGTGCACTGTTCAGTGAGCTTGAGGTGCCTGGGGGGAGGAGATGGTTGATTCCAAGATTGGTGCGTCAGTGGTTAGTTTAGTTGCATATAGTTGGCACAAGCCAAAGCTAATGCTTAATGCTATCGAAACTCTTGAATTCTAAGCCAAAGTTGTGTGCGAACTGACTCGTAAAGCAACGATCGATTGGCACGACCGCTGTCTCATTGGCAACTATCGTGCTTGAAAGCAACTCTGACTTGTCTTTCATTGGCACCTTCGTGGCTTCTGCGCGGGTGGCCCACATTGTAGCCCATCTTCGAGCCTGGTGAACTGTCGGCCAGAAGTTGTGGACATGTGGATACTGGGCACGTAGGGCATGTTTGAAAGATTCGCAGATGTCGAGCTGGTCAGGGGTCAATATCGCCAAATTCCAGCTGGTCGTTCAAGTGTTTTGAGCAGAATCGTGGTAGGTTGTGCGTATTAAAGTTGGTGTTTGCTGATAGCTCCTAAAGTGCTGGGGGTGATACTGAGGTCAGCAAAATCATGGATGACCATCAATAGAACCGGTGAAGCATGTCATCATGTCATCTGTTTTGAAGATTGCGCCATCATCGAATCTATGCTGTGACATTGATCTCGAAGCCTGGAGTTGTGGTTTCCATTCTAAGCGGATCATTGCCTGGGTGGGTGTGGGTGTACCACCATTCATGGACACACTGCACTTCATTCTGGAAGCAGTGAGCAAAGCCTTTTGGCCCGTTGTCGCTGGTAATGCTGGTGATGATGATGTGTTGCCACCAGCCGGTGACAATGCAAACGGTGATGGCTTTGTAACGCCACCTTCCGGGGAGGGTGCACGGTCGATTGAACTCCATGTATTCTGTTTGAATGGCGAAGGGTGCACCATGAGCGTTTGGCCTTCCACATTGGGAAGGGAAGTGGTTAAGACGGTTGAGAGACAACTCTTGCCAAAGCGAGGTGCTAGGCCCAGACTCCACCACCTTGATATGCCACTGTTGCTGAACCAAACATTACAAGAGCAAGGCATGGCAGGAAAAACTGTAACGTTGTCCTGCACATATCTTCCTACTGACCTACTTGCTGCATGGAGATTTGTGAAAGGGTTGCCAGATGCTGAGGAAGAGTCTGTGTTGCAAGGGTTGACGCAGATCACATGTCGGTCATCCATCCGGTGCTTGCACAATCTTCCCGAAAGCCTCCACACCTTGATTATTCAACATGAGTCCCTTCAAAACTTGGATCTAGTTATCCTGCCAAGCAAGCTGCAAACTTTGACCTTCGGCCATAATTTTAATCAAAGCCTGGATCGGCTGACCCTGCCCAGCAACTTGCAAACTTTTACTTTC
>VSDK01003941.1:184248-202866 GCA_009767595.1 Symbiodinium kawagutii | reverse complement strand
TTCAATCAAAGCCTGGATCAGGTGACCTTGCCGATCAACCTGCAAACTTTGACTTTTGGTCACTTCTTCAATCAAAGCCTGGATCGGGTGAGCCTGCCGAACAACCTGCAAACTTTAAGTTTCGGAAATGAGTTCAATCAAAGCCTGGATCGGGTGACCCTGCCGAGCAACCTGCAAACTTTGACCTTCGGCCAAGAGTTCAATCAAAGCCTGGATCGGCTGACCCTGCCAAGCAACTTGCAAACTTTGACTTTCGGCAGCCAGTTCAATCAGAGCCTGGATCAGGTGACCTTGCCGATCAACCTGCAAACTTTGACTTTTGATTCCTTCTTCAATCAAAGCCTGGATCAGGTGACCTTGCCGATCAACCTGCAAACTTTGACTTTTGGTCACTTCTTCAATCAAAGCCTGGATCGGGTGAGCCTGCCGAACAACCTGCAAACTTTAACTTTCGGAAATGAGTTCAATCAAAGCCTGGATCGGGTGACCCTGCCGAGCAACCTTCAAACTTTGACCTTCGGCCACGAGTTCAATCAAAGCCTGGATCGGCTGACCCTGCCAAGCAACTTGCAAGCTTTGACCTTCGGCTGTGAGTTCAATCAAAGTGTGGATCGGATGACCTTGCCCAGAAACCTGCGAGCTTTGACTATCGGTGGTAGGTTCAATC
This sequence comes from Symbiodinium kawagutii, assembly GCA_009767595.1. Lineage (NCBI taxonomy): Eukaryota > Dinophyceae > Suessiales > Symbiodiniaceae > Symbiodinium > Symbiodinium kawagutii. The sequence continues at coordinate 202,199 of VSDK01003941.1, read as the reverse complement.
AAAGCCTGGATCGGCTGACCCTGCCAAGCAACTTGCAAACTTTGACTTTTGGTGGTTGGTTCAATCAAAGCCTGGATCGGCTGACCCTGCCGAGCAACTTGCAAACCTTGACTTTTGGTGGTTGGTTCAATCAAAGCCTGGATGGGCTGACCCTGCCAAGCAACTTGCAAACTTTGACTTTCGGCGGCCAGTTCAATCAAAACCTGGGTCAGGTGACCTTGCCAAGTAACCTGCAAACTTTGACTTTTGGTGGTTGGTTCAATCAAAGCCTGGATCCGGTGACCCTGCCGAGCAACTTGCAAACTTTGATTTTTGGTGAGAAGTTCAATCAAAGCCTGGATTTGCTAACCCTGCCGAGCCACTTGCAAACTTTGATTTTCGGTGAGAAATTTAATCAAAGCCTGGATCGGCTGACCCTGCCGAGCAACTTGCAAACTTTGATTTTTGGCGAGAAATTCGATCAAAGCCTGGATTTGCTAACCCTGCCGAGCAACTTGCAGACTTTGGTTTTCGGTGAGAAGTTCAATCAAAGCCTGGATCGGCTGACCCTGCCGAGCAACCTGCAAAGTTTGACTTTCGGAAATGAGTTCAATCAAAGCCTGGATCGGGTGACCTTGCCGAGTAGTGTATGCACACTTATTTCGGCATTCATTTTTGAAACCATGACTGTAAGTATATTGTGATTCATTGAGTCAATCCTTCAATGAAGCAGTCATTATTCTTAGCCCATTGACGCCGTGTTGTCCGACGATTCCTGCGGATTTCGAAGCCACACAGTTTGGTAGAAAATTATGCGTGATTTGCTGGCCGCTGATGAGCCCCATGCCATAGATTGATGGGGGCCGCTATGGATCGCATGATTTGTAGGGTTAGAACCTGCAACCACGCATCTCAGAATTGGGAAAGTCAAACTTCTGCATTCTGTCCACTTTCACAATGTTCAATCCCTTCTTCGTTTTAAGACGGCTGGCCGGATGGATTTTGTTGCTAAAAACATAAGATAGCCAAAGCGGTAGAAACATCTATGCTACAGTTTGCAAAAACTTGTAATTAAGGAAGGACACGGTTGTGGGATGACTCAAATCAGATCACTGGCCAATAACTGGCGGCTACAGCCTGTACATTAGCAAAGGGATCTGGGCACTGACCGATTTCAGAAGCATGTGCATTTGAATTTCCGTTACGTACTCCATACCCACCGCAAGGCTGGATACCCACCTGGGCTGCCGCTGCCACAGCATGAGCGCCCGCCGGGTCTGCCAAGCCCACCCCAGCGAGTGGCGCAGGACGTTCAGCTGCTGGAAACAGGCCGTTCCCTGGAAAAGCTAGATGATCAACCACTATCAACCACTGCTTCCAATTCCCAATCACCATCGGCCGCTCTAATCAAAGATCGTTAATCATAGTTGATCATGAGCAACGATTGGAGTTGAACTATCATGAATGACACCTCCTGATCACGCATCAATCGCCTTAAAGGACCACGTAGGTGAGTCACAGTTCTCACGACTAATGGTTGCCAATAGTTGGTTATGATCTTTAATCAGTACCAGTATGAAATCATTAAAGGGAATTGGCCAGTTAATTGTCAACCATCCTCAACCATTAATTAATCATGATAAATCATCATCAATCAATTATAAGTCAATAAACAACTGCAAATCCAGCGTGAAGGATAAGCAATGATGGTTAGATTCGGGTCAATGATGGTTTTAAGTATTGATTGTAAATCATTATCCGTGGTGATAAATTGATTGATCAATCAATGACAGATGCCAGTGATCGAAAAATGATTGGTCACTGCATGTTTGTTACTATGCATTGCTCAATAACTAGTAATGATGGTTGTAGATGCTATCGATAAGTTGGAATGAATTATGATTAGCAATGCTTTTGATGATGTTTTGATGATGATGATGATGATGATGATGATGATGATGATGATGAATGATGCTGATAGATGATGGATGGTGGATAGTGGATGATGGATGATGATGATGATGATGATGATGATGATGATGAGGATGATGATGATGATGATGGTGATGATGATGATGATGGTGATGATGGTGATGGTGATGATGGTGATGATGATGATGATGATGGTGATGGTGATGGTGATCGTGATGGTCATGGTGATGGTGATGGATGATGATGGTGGTGGTGGAGGATGATGATGATGATGGTGGTGGATGATGATGATGGTGATGATGTTGACGATGATGATGGATGATGGATGGTGGATGATGGATGATTGATGATGAGAATGGCGATGGATGATGAAGATGATGATGATGATGATGATGATGATGATGATGTTGACGATGATGATGGATGGTGGATGGTGGATGATGGATGATTGATGATGAGAATGGCGATGGATGATGAAGATGATGATGATGATGATGATGGTGATGGTGATGGTGATGATGATGAATGATGACGATAATGAACACTGATGATGATGGTGATGATGATGATGATGGATGATGATGGTGGTGGACAATCATGATGTCGATGATTTTGTTTGATGATGATGATGCTGATGATGATGATGGATGGTGGATGATGATGATGATGATGATAATGAAGGTGATGGTGATGATGATGATGATGATGATGATGATGATGATGACGCTGCTGATGATGATGGATGGTGATGATGATGATGATGATAATGATGTTGATGGCGATGATGATGAAGATCATGGTGGCCACGGATGATGATGATGATGATGATGACGATGATGATGGATGATGATGGTGATGATGACGATGATGGTGATGGCCACGGATGATGATGACGATGATGATGGATGAGGATGATGATGATGATGATGATGATGATGATGATGAAGAGGATGACGTTGATGATGATGATGATCATGATAATGATGATGATGACTGATGCTGGATGATGATGATGATGATGATGATGATGATGATGATGATGATGATGAATGAGGATGACGGTGAGTGATGCATTGTGGATGATGGATGGTGATGATGATGATGGTGGTTTGAGCTGACGGTACGGATAACGGCCCCATGGGTTTTTAGTGTTTTTAAGGTTGTTCATACATTGCATGTGTGCTCGGTGGTTCCCTCTGGCACGATGGTCACCGTGATGCTTGGGGTGGGGTGGGGTGTTGCAGCGTCGCCAGAGGGTCTTGTGCGTGTGGATGTTGCGTGTGTGGTTCCCTTTCAATTGGGAATCCATCGCTCACGGGAGCAGGGTGGCAGGGTTCTTACACACGGGGTTCTGGTCGCATAGGTCCCATGAATGCTCCCCACGTTTTTGTGAGGACACTCTACCTGCGATTTCCTGAATATTCTAAGTATTTTGTAGTGCCATATTCTAAGTAGTTTTTAGTGCCATATTCTAAGTAGTCCGAGCTCAAAACCTCCAAATATTCTAAGTATCTTTGCGAACAAAGTCAACCGGAGGATTGAAATTTGCACATTCTATGTGATCCGGGATGCTTATACTCTTACATGTTTCGAAGAAACAGTAAGAACTTGTGGGACGACACAGCACAGCTGTGCAAAGACTTGAAATGAGGGAAAAAGACTGGCAGCAAACTCGCAGAAAACCTGCCCAGGGGTCACAGTGTTCAAAAATCATGGCAGGCGTGGGATAAAGCTCACGTAGGCACTCAAAGTCCTGCAAAAACCAATGAAATCACTCAGGGCCAAATCCATGCACACCTCAAAAACGCTCCGAAACCTGAGTTTTGACACATGTGCACAAATCAAAACGCTCAGAATCAGCGGGGCCGCTACGCGGACCGTTACCTGGTTTGATGATGACACTGACGGATGATGATGATGATGATGATGATGATGATGATGATGATGATGATGATGATGATGAATGATGCTGATAGATGATGGATGGTGGATAGTGGATGCTGGAGGATGATGATGATGATGATCATGATGATGTTGATGGTGATGATGATGATCACGGTGGTCACTCATGATGATGAATGAGGATGTTGGTGAGGGATGGATGCTGGATGATGGATGATGGATGATGATTATGAGGATGGATCGTGATGATGATGATGATGATGACTGAATGAGTAAATGAATGAATGACTGACTGGCTGGCTGACTGACTGACTGACTGAATGAAAGAATGATTGAATGAATGGGTGACTGAATGAATGAATGAATGAATGAATGAATGAATGAATGAATGAATGAATGAATGAATGAATGAATGAATGAATGAATGAATCATGATGATGATGATGATGATGGACGATGAGGATGATGATGGTGGTGATGATGATGGATGATGGGTGATGGTGAGTGATGGATGATGGATGATGATGATGATGATGATGATGATGACGATGATGATGATGATGATGATGATGGCGATGATGATGATGATGATGATGATGATGAATGATGATGGTGCATGGATGATGGATGATGATGGTGACGATGGTGATGATGATGATGATGATGATGGTGATGGGAACCTATTGATTGGTCAACATTCGATGGTTACATAGCAAGTAATGATGGTCAGATGTTGATCAATGAATCGATTGAGAAGTTGATTGGTCCATTGGTGATGGTCCGAATGATGATTAATGATGTTTAGGCAATGGTTTTTGATGGTCCAACCATCATTGAATGTTTGACAAGTTATTCAAGTTATTGATGCTTTTGATTATCAGAACAAATGTTGTTTTGTTTTCATTGATGGTTTGTTCTCTCCAGCCAATGTGAGATTATTTTGTTGTGAATAGTTACTGGTATTGATTCGAACCACCTTCGTAACCATCAATAGCAACTACCAGACTCTTGACGTTAGTTCTGTTTTAGGTATTAATAGAATCACGATTCATAGTTCTTGATTCCAACTACCTATTGATGATCATCAGTCATTGATGATGGTCGTTGCTCATCGATTCTATCAGATCAATGACTTCTCGGACTTCTCGCTCATTGTTTGCTGCTTCCCAGGAGCCCCCAGGCCTCAGTGGTCGCGTCTCCTTCGATGTTCCACCAGGTCGATGAGTCCTGGAGTGCTGGGACGTGGTGGAAGAACGCTGCCGATGGGAGTTGAACCAGACAGGGTAGCGATGGTGTCATTGGATGTCGTTGATTTGGTTCACTGCTTTGGTGAATTTTTGTTGTTTGCTTCGGTTGTTCAATTTTTGATTGTGTATGGTTTGTGTTTTTACCACATTTTAGCTGCATCGTTTTTCCTAGTGCATATTGTCATGTTTGGAAGTGTTCCCGTACTGCTGTCATTGCACTATTGTTCATGTCATATATTCACTACTTGTTGCTATTTGAGTCCTTGCAAAAAGTAGTAAAGCGGACATCATGGATAATCATTTGATTCTTCGGGATTCACTCCCTTCGGGCTAAGATCATGATCGGCCACGACGCAGGATTGCCTGTGAACCAGTCGGTACGATGGAGCCAACATGAGCCAACCATGTCGTTGGTCGCAGGTCATTTGCCGTTCAAGTACCTTGGTGCTTGTCACAAAGCATTCACTATTATCCAACCAGTCTTACAAAAAACATAACGCAGTGGCCTTTGTTGACACACCAGTCCTTCATTTGCTTTCTTAGAGTTGGAGTTCATGAAACACACAGCTTTGAAACACACAGTTGATGGCATTTCTTGGGCATGCTCGGACCAGGATGTCGCCTGGGCGACCAGAATTCTTGTCATTGCAAGCTGGCAAGCTGTCACGCAGCTGATTGGCCTGGATTTTCCATCGATCATCGCCGCCAAATGTGCGGATGGTTGCCTCTTGTTGTTAAGCAATGAGCCAACCCCCCTGGATATGTCTTGTCGTACAACAAATTGTGTTGATGATTGCCAGTCGTGTTGGTTCTTTGTTCGTTCTCCATGATCCAGAGTCTCATCAGATCCCGGTGGCCATGTCACTGTTGCTGCTTGGTACATCCAACCATTTTGTGGGTCAACCGCAGGCTTGCTGCTGGATGCTGATGCGCAGGCCGCAATGGCAAAACCCAAAGGGTGGTGGCTGGGGTGATAGTGAAGAGTAGCTAGTGTTGGTTTGCAACCATGGTCGATGACGCTTTATAATGGTTAAGTGGAATTGGTGTTGGTGAAGTATGCATAATCATGATGGTTCAGTGTGGCTAATGGTTGAACATCGAACTATGGTTAATGATGGTGAATGACGGTTAACAGCCATGGTCAATGATGGCCAATGCTGCTCCATGATGGTTTGTAACCATTGTTTTTTACTTGATCATCCAAACAGGATCATAAATTCACTCTAGTTGGTGGGAGAGCCCAATTCTTATCTCAGATTTGACTTGCCCAGTGAAGCATCAAGTGCAGCTTAGAAATTCAATTTGAGGGTAAGGAAGTTGGGTTCTCCAGTTTGGAGACAGGTGTCTTTCAGGGAATAGCAAAGAGCTGTGACCATGTCAGAAACTTTGGGTGCAGGATTGTGTATGTTAGTTGCAAAAGTAGACAGACCTGATGTGTTGCCACCAAGTGTTCTTCAAAGCAAGCTCCATCACGTTTGCTTCTTCGTCCTCACCAAGTGATCAAAGGATCCATCGCTTTTGTTTAAAGTCTTTGATTTGCCGCACGATGTGAAAAGTGTTCGACAAAGACTGCCTTGCTGATCTGAGAAAAGCCACTGGCAGGAGCAAGGAGACCTCACCGGCTACACCAGCCAGCCCAGTCAGCCCAGCCAAGTGAGCCAAAGTTCTGCTCGATCCGACAAGGCGGCAGCCTTTGCGATGGCAGTGCTGTGCCCCCGAAGTACCTCCTTAGATACGGTTAGGTGATGGTTTGTTTACGGGATGAACCCCCCAAGCACCAAAAAAAGCTTTCCTTTGAGCCTGGCCCACAATCCCAGGGGACCGATGAAAGCTGCTGGCTTTTCGTTGTGTTATTTGTACAGACTCAGTGTTGCAATGCATTGCTTCGTTACCCATGCGTTCTGCCACGCAGTTTTCGTTTGACAAAGGTACTCACAGATATAGTTAGGCCGTTGCCACTAGGCGATGTCATGAACTCGCCAATGGTAATGACATGCCAGTGGGTCGTAGAGATCATCAACCCAACGGCAGTTAATGACATGCTTGGTGTTACTTGAAACTCACCAATGGTACTTAATGAGATGGTGAGTTCATGGTTTGATAACCATCTCATGTACCATTTATCACCAACAAACCAACCAGAACTTCGGGGTACCCCTATTCTAAGAAACTAACCATAAACTACCCATAAACTAACCATAAACTAACCATAAACGAATCCTCCAATGGTACTTAGCCATTAATATTGACCCTATGGATTAGTTGGTTATCATATAGTCCCTATTTTTGTTGGTTATCATCCCCAATTAATTGATTGGTTAAAGCCTGGACCCATGGCCATCTGTTTGTTCGCTGTGCCTTACCATGGCTAGCGCCCCCAGGAGGCTTCGGAGCCGCAGGGCCCTCGGAGGTGCGTGACTCAGACTGCCAGCGGCCATTGCTACCCCCAGCCATTGACAGTTCGGGGGGTCTTACCGTGGGGGTCTTACCGTGGGGGTACCCTCAAAATCCATGGTTTATTGTTAGAATGGTTTGTTATTAAACCGTTTTTGGCATTTTTTAAGAATGGCCATTGCCACCCTGAAAATGAGTAATTTACTATCAAACATGGTTGATGAAGGATGATTTGCGGTACCGCGGTACCACTATTTGGAGATACGACCATTGCGGTACCACTATTTGGAGACCATTTGAAAAGACGACATGTTTCTCATGTTTTCCTTCTCAGGCATCAAGTTTTTTCACAGCATGTACCAACACCACATCAACCTGAATTCAGATCATTTTAACACCATCCAAGTCAACTAACCATCAGGTCAAGCCATAGGTAATTGACAGCCCCATCCAATTGTTTTCCACTGATCATTTGACTGGTTTGGTGGATCAATCTTGCCAGATGATGGTTTGGTGGATCAATCATCCAATTGTTCATCAATTGTTTCCAATGGTCAATTGTTTTTGACACTTTGTGACTATCTGAAGTCAGTGCCCACCAACCGGGACCTTTTCCAAGGACCGCACAAGAGAGTGAGGACCTCTCAGGTGTGGGTCTCGGGCCGGCCCTTGTGATCCCCAAAAAATGCTGCGGTCGAAGTCGGTTGGATTGGTTGGTTGGACTGGTTGGTTGGTTGGACTGGTTGGTTGGACTGGTTGGACTGGTTGGTTGGTTTGGTTGGTTGGTTGGAACCAGGTGAATTTATAGGTGATAGCTTTGATTTCCATTTACCCTGGATTAAATCAACTCATAGATCTGGAGAACATCATGTTGAAGACCAGCCAAATCATGGGTGTTTTCGACATCTATGTGTGTTTAACCTGAGGTAAAACCATTCCCTGTGATTTGGGGGTGTTCAATCTTGGCTGATCCTGTTGGAGTAAGCAAGCAAACATGACATGCAAAACCTTGGGTGATCATCGGTTGGCAGCCAGCATTTGGCCGTTGCTGTTTGCAGAAGACTCTCCTGTGAGTTCACGGCAAAACTTGAAGAATGTAGAATACACCAATAGGAAAAAGGCATCGAATTCAACATGTTTTCCTCAGATACCCTCAATAACTGGAGGGCTACTGGACGAGATATTGCATCTACTGCAACATCAACCATGGTCGCCAAGTTGTTAACCACTATCATTGTACCGTAGCTGCAATATGTCTAAGCAGAGGTCCATGATGGCCATCATCGTCGTACTTTGCTCAAATCTGCTTGTTGCACATCCGTATCCCAAGGAGGGATTATGGGTCCCCAGGTGTTGATCCACGGCCATGGATTGTATGGATTTGTGCTTCACCTCCCTTCGTGTCATGCCCACATATCGGGTGATACGCACGCCACCATGAATACATGACAGCTATAGTTTCACGTGGGAACGGCCACAAATGCGTATAACTGCAAATGCGCAGTTCTTCTTGATCTGATTGAACCAAAAATCAAAATATAGATGTATACACATGTGCATGTCATACGCAATACGCAATTATTCCATCTACATATAGACTGATTCATCTTTGTAAACTATATATTTCTGCAAGTCTCCATGCATTTATTCACATATGTAAATTCATTTAGATGTGCATCTATGCACTCTCTACCTAGCTACCTATCTATCTATCTGAACATATCGGTGACCATTTCCATAAACGCGGGTGAACTTGCATCCCAGGCGACGCTCAACCTCCACCAAGCACTTCCATGGCAGGGGCCCAAGGGGGTCCGGTGGAGCTGTGGAAACGTTGGAAGATCGTGGCAAGTGGCGGCTGAAAATGGGTCACACAATGATTGTGATGGCAAATTGATGCTTAATTCATGGTCAATTGATGGATAGTACTGATTGTTGAGGAAGGTACTGATGATCAATACAGGTCAGTGGCGATACAGGTCATGGTTAAGGAAAATGATTGGATCAATCACAAAGGACTGATGTTATCAGCAACACTTGGATAATCCGCTTCCCCTAGCCGTTCGAACCATGCAGTTGGCATCCTTACAGGGTCTTTGAAATCCCTGGTGATCAAATTGTCATGGTTTGTTCGGGTGCAGTCAGTTGAGACATTTGGCTTGCGAGTCTCAGGGCTCATGCTGATGTTTCTCCAGGATTCAGCGACTCCTGGGATGATTCGGCAATGATTTCATGGGCTACCTGTTGTCAAACTCCACGAGATAAGTCTTGCGAGCAGATTAACAGCTGGCTGCAGTGTTAATCATCATATCTCTTCGGCCGCTGCAGCTGCATTCTGATCATCAGAATCAATGCGCCGAGCCAAAACACTTTTGCCATGGTTGTAATCAGGGGATATCTTTCGAACAGATTACAAGCCCAAGTTGTGTCGTAGTTGCTAAGGATCAATATCATTTCACATTTGCTGGTTATGAAAATCATGCACCTCTTTTATTAGTTTTCATATCATGAGCGTTCCTGTTGATAAGAATGGACTGTATGGTTATACTGATCACTGATGTTAAATTCTGCCCAGAAGAGGGTTAGAATGATATTAGATCATTCTACTTGCAGAGTAGCTATTGATTTGACAATTTTGATGACCGGCTCCTCTCATCAGTCATGGTTCTCGGTGATTCCAGCACTAGGTTTCAAGCACTTCATTGCGGTCAGTGTTGTTTAAATGCAGATAAGTACAGCAGTGGTCAACAAAGATAATACAAATAGCACTGAAGATAAGAATGATAACGACAATGAACAAAATTCAGCAAAGATGATTTAGAAAGCACTGAAAATAAGATTGATTATGACCAAAATGATCAGAATGACACCAATGACAGGCTACAACGATGTCAGGGTAAAACATCAGCTGTCAGGTCCATGAACTCTCGAGTTTCATGCAGAAGCGTGCAGATCGTGGGGGAACCAAGGCCCAACAAGCAGGAGAACTGGTTGGTAGTAGCGATGGCTGGTGTGTTGTTGCTTGTGGTGGTCATACCCATCAATCACCCATCCACAACCCAAGGGTCAACCATCATTCGCCACTGGTATAATGAATGGGATGGTCATGAGTATCGTTCACCAGTCACTAGTATCATTGTTATGAACCGTCATTGGTCATCACTGGACGTTTGCATTGTCAAAACAAGCCATGGTGTGACGGATACCAAATTCAGGTTCCTTTTCAACCCAGTTCCCAAGTGGATATGATGTGTCTTGACAGTGAAAATGCTCACTTAAGAGCTTTTTTCCACCCACGAACTTGGATCATTGGCCGATGGGGATCAGAGCTATTGTTGGTACAGGCCACCTGCGATCAATTGTCGTTTTCCAAGGCCTGGATATTTGTGGCATGGTTGTGGTACCCAATTGCAATCCACTTGTTGCTCCTGGTTCACCGACAGCCTTCACTGGCAGGGGGCTGTTGAAGCCATGGCCTGATGACATGGGCCGCATTGCCTGCTTCAGTCCACCAGGAGAATCATTGACACAACACATGGCTGCACAGAAACAAGGCATCATCCTAGAAATGAAGGATCAGTCTGAGGGACCATTCATGGACAAACCCGCAAGGGAAAGGGTCATGCCCAAGCAGACATGCCTGGTCACTAGGAAACTTTGTGAGTCGCGAAAACCTGAGGGCACATGGTGTCTTGACCCATGCCCACATGCTTCTGAAAAGACCGTCCGGTTTACAACAAACACATCATAGATGTACATACCCATGCTGTTACATATAAACTCATTTGTTTGTTTATGGATTTCCTAATCATAAACATCATATATAAACATCATATATTGACGATTGAGGAGTTTATTTGCTAAGACATGCACAGATCAACTGGACAATTCATGCTGCTTAGAGCTGAGCCCAGGTGCCAGTGATGCCGTGGTGGAGCAGGTGTTACAGGCCCTGCCAAAGGCCTCGGCAGATTCAGGCCTGGCTTGGAGACCAGTGATGGAACAGGGGCGGGGGATGGTTGGGTACATGGGAGTAGTGAGGATGATTGGAAACCATCCAAAGTTGATGGTTGTTCGTGATGGTTGATGATGACGATGATGATGATGATGACGATGATGATGATGATGATGATGATGATGATGATGATGAATGAGGATGACGAGGATGATGATGATGATGATGATGATGATGATGATGATGATGATGATGATGATGATGACGGTGACGCTGACGCTGACGATGACGAGGATGATGATGATGATGATGATGATGATGATGATGACGATGATGATGATGACGATGATGACGGTGACGCTGACGCTGACGCTGACGAGGATGATGATGATGATGGCGATGGCGATGGCGATGACGATGACGATGACGATGACGACGACGACGACCATGACGATGACGATGACGATGACGATGATGATGATGATGATGATGACGATGATGATGATGACGATGATGACGGTGACGCTGACGCTGACGCTGACGATGATGATGATGATGATGATGATATGATGATGACGATGACGATGACGATGACGATGATGACGATGATGACGATGATGATGATGATGAGGATGACGATGAGGACGGTGACGCTGACGCTGACGCTGACGATGATGATGATGATGATGATGATGATGATGATGATGATGATGATGGTTAAGAGTGAAAGGACAAACAGTGCTAGCCAGCAAAAATTTTGGAATCAACAACAGCAGAGCTACAGTGATCATGATGATCCTTTGAGAACCAACGTTTTGTGAGCTGATGCGCGATGCCCGTTATGCAACCCCCGGCCTGTGCATTGACAGGTGAAGCTGCACGGAAGATCATGCACGAGTGCCGACAAATCGAGGAGCAGGTATGTGAATCCAGTTCCCCCCAGCGGTTTGTGTACACAAATGAATGGAATGACGAGAGAAGTGCGAGGCCGTCACCAACTCTCACCTCACTGGTCAACATTGCGTGATGGGATTTGGGGATAGTTGGGGCATCACCAGCACCGCTCCGTAGCAACTTGTCACAGTTTGTACCCATTGGCCAACCAGGGATGAAGCCTTAAGACATTGCGCCCGCTTGGCTCTTGCCTGTTGCGGAGGTCCTTCCACAAGAAATTCAAAAGTGCCTTATGACATGGGATTTAGTGTGTGTTTTTGATTCCTGGATGTCACAAAGCGGTTCCATTCACACAGAATGGAAATGGCATTCTTTGAGATTCTCCAAGGGAAGGTTTTGCCTACTATCTCTTGGTGTTAACTATTGTAAATAGTTTAACCATTATGAATCATTTTGGTTGTTTCTTATCTAATTGTTAACTTCTAAACAAGCCCTATGCATGGGAATCCCTTGTGCTCAAGCGGCTGTTCCCAGGCTCAGCGAACTCAGCGACAGGTGCTGAAGGCGAACGGGGCTGGGTAGGTTGGATTTCGATGGTCGACACAGTTGTTGATCATGATGATCATGATCATGATCATGGTAATTTCGATGATGTTGATGCCGGTGATTGTCGATCTGCCTGCTTGAATCTCAGGATCATTGCAAGGCAATCACTTGGAACTACCAATGATGCCACCATTGAAATGTGATCAGATGTGGTCGCCTTCCACCATTGGCTACGCTAGCAGAGTTGCTCAGTTGCCACCGCAGGTGCTTGAACGACCAAGGCACGGGGTCTCCTGCAAACTGTTTAAATATCGGCAAGACGTGGAAACTGGCGCATGAAAAGTGATCATCCACACGTCACTTTGACTCTTCCTTTCATGCTGATGTTCAGGGGAAGGAGCATCATCAGAATCAGAGCGGAAGATGAATTGATGGTAAAATGATGAAATGCAATTGTAATTTTGACATTAGATTTGAATTGGTCACCAAAATGGTAAAATCAAGTAATTGATGATGATTACCATTTTAGTGACATTAACGGATTACCATTTGATGATGATTAACTAATGGATTGATGGTTACATCTACTGAAGCTTTGCTGAATCCCATGGTGAGCTGCAGGCCCCCAGCGAGCCGTAACGAGGACCTCACAGCAGCTGTGAAGGAGTGCACTGAGGTGCCGACACGGGAAAAATGTCCACCGCAGATTTCAAGAATTTCAACCATTGATATGGCTATGGTTCAATATTAACCATCAATAATGGCTTATAATAACCAACCATAATAGGGAAAACAATGGTTAATAATGGGGAACCATTGATATAGATCGATAGATTAGTTAAGAGTAGACAGATAGATCATAAATGTTTTCAACCATTGGTTCTATTTAAATGTTGTTCATGTTATGCCTATATGTTGTTTATAGATATGAACATATTAGTGGGTCAAGATACCGCTAAGCTCAAACCTAGGTTTGCCTTTGGATACCAGAAAAGTTCAATCTGCCTCGAGGATAGGAGGTCCGACCCGATTGCAGTCCCCAAGTTGAGATGGTTGGCAAACACAAAGACGATCAAAGACGTCTGGATTTCATGTTGGCGTCATTGGAAATATGTGTAAGACTACAAGGGCTAACACCATCATCATCACCACCACCACCACCACCACCACCACCATCATCATCATCATCATCATCATCATCATCATCATCACATCCCCGCCTTTATCAAACCATCGTCATCATTGTTCGTTGTGGACCCACCGTCCATGGCATGCACCCCCATTGCCTGTCCAGGTGCTGCAGACCGCGGCCGCAGCTGCCACTCTGCCAACCGAGCTGGGAAAGCATTTGGCGGAAGAGCACAGGTCCGCTGCGGTGCCGTGAGTGACGTGAGCAGCTGGTTATGGTACCTTTTCAGGTACCGGATTCGTATCCATTGTTCTCTGCTATATGGATCAAGGTCATTCATTTTATGGTTAATCAGCATAATTTAACATGGGAATGGAAAAGAATCCCATTATTCCTGGTCGTTTCGTTCCCGACCATTGCTATCATTGTGTGTTTTCTACGACTGATTTGTTAGTATTGGTCAATGCAATATCGCTAGTATAGTTGACCACACAGTCTTCCAGGGGTTGAGGATGGTTTATCGCTGGGGCTCTCACACCGTGACTGGTTGTGGTGATGGGACCAGATTCTTAAACGACTGGTTTTCATTTGGGAGGATGAACCATCAAGCGTTATCCCAGAACAAGGATGGAGGACCGTGATAAGAAGCAACATTGGTAATCTGTTGGCTGTGAGACAGCAGCAACCATCCAAGCCCATCAACCGGGAACAGGAACGATCGGGGAAGGTCGGAGGCAAATCACCTGGGAAGCACAGTGCTGAAATCAGCTGATCACAACTTCACGGATTTTTCGGAGCATCAATTGCTGATTTCAATGTCCATTGGTTTAGCGATGTCTTTCCAGATGTTTTACCAGCTGCAATTTCAGGTTTAAGACTTAAGATGGTTTGAGTATGGATAGCAAATCATCTCAAAGCCATCAATCTCAGGTACCGGTTCATCCTGAGCTCGCTCCAGCCATCAGGGCCGAAGTCATCCGGCAACACCTCAGACCTTCCAAGGAGAAGTTGACCCAGGCCTGGCGGGACACGACACTTGGGGCCCCATCGTTGTTGTGTTCCCCAGTAATTATTAATGAATGGTTGGTTGACTGATATTTTTCACAGGGGTTGAAACGACCAACCAGCAAAGCCAAGCCAACCATCAACATGCTTGATGCTCGATCAACGCTTGCAAATGATCATGAAAAAAGAATTAGTCACTGGTTTTCACCTGTAGCAGGGAGTAATGGGTTCTGACCCCTTGCCAGTGCTTCATGGTGGTGAAAGATGGGCTAGTCACACTGAAATAGATAGGTAAACGCTGTAAAGCATCACTCGCCATGGATAGATCGGTCGGAAACAAAAAAGTAACTAACTCACTAACTACCGAATTAGCAAGCTGGCTAAGAGCTTGACTAGCTGAGAAACGAACTAACTACCTAACTAACTAACTAACTAACTACGTTGAAAACCTAACTGACATCATCCAGCTTTCTCAAGATTGGACAGCTGATCAAGAAAAAGTGATCCAGTGATGAGAACATCCCACCAGCAGGGAAACCCATTTTGAACCGGTTTTGACCGTTAGAATGCGTTAGAGTCCCTTATGATCTATCATTCACTCCGCTCATCTACCACTGTTTTTTTATGGTCAATGATTGCCACCACCTGTTGGCTATCCATGGATCAACAAATGATCTACCACCATTTACTCAAAGTACCTGATCATCAACCATCATCAACCCTGATCAACTATGAAGCATCAAGCATCCTGGAACATTGTGATCAACCATCTTCAACCGTTCTGATCCCCCAATTCGAATCACAACTGAGGTAACTATCAATGAACCATCATCAACCCTACTACTAGTCCTATTACCTATTATTAACCTTACCAGAAAATTCAAACCATCATCACCCATCAACCCATCATCACTTCATGACACAACTGTGAAGCATCACTGTCTTCGCTGCGCCCCACGTCGCAACACCTTCGTGGCTCGAACGAATGCACGAAGATCCGAGCCGAAGTCCTCGTCGCAGCCCCTGAGAAGCAGCCAGCAAAGGGGGTCCCAGGGGTAGGCGAACCCTTTGGAACCCGTTGGAACCCGTTGGAACCCGTCATTCCCATGGCAATTTATGGCATTTTTGGTGAGTGATGTGGTAAATCTGTAGTTTTGAACATGGTAATCCAAGTGGTTCGGCACATTGGATTTACCATATTAGTTCACCAGAGAAATATTAGGGGATTAGCCGCAATGGTTGGTGTGCGAGATGTAGTTGTTTCTTATCATTTTGTTGTTTGCGGTTGTTAAGCAATGATGGACTTGATTAAGTTATTGGTTGGATGATTGTAATGAACTAAGCAACCAACAATGGTGAAAACATTGCGAATGATGAAGAACGGCATTAGCTAGTTGAGGAACATACTTGGTTGATTATGAATGATGACGGTAAACCATATTGAGCAATGAGAGGTGGTTTTTTTTAACCGTTGCCTTCGTGAATTTAAGGCTTTGATAGCAATGACAAACAAATCATTGTCAATGGTGATGGTTAGTGGATGGCATCGGTCAAGCTGGGTGCATTCGTTGGGTAGGATAAACTTGTATGTCATGGTATGTTGGAACTGATTAACCGTCAAATAATCACCAGACACACGTTTGTATACATTTGCATGCTTATGGTCAGTACAACCAGCCGTTTTTCTCAACGGCGATGCCTAATTGGTTCGCCATATCTATTGATTGTTAAGCACCATCAATGTTGGTGCATAAAGTGATGCGTGATGATGCTTCATGATGCTTAGAAAATCATGATAAAGGTCAATCATCGTAGCGCAGGTGTACTCAAGCTAAGGATATTGCATACAATGTGGCGAATCCCAAGATTGCGCCAGTGCAATCTGAGCAGGATGCACCTGTTCAAGCTATCCTTGCTTGATCAGCTAGGTGGCATGGTCACCATTAGGATACAACATTCTGAAGCAAACAGAAGTGGATTGGCCCACCTGGGCCTGTTGATTTCCCCATGTGCAACAGCAACTGCACGAAATGTCACGGTGAAACTATTCGGCTGATCAATCTGGGTACATTTTACACAGAGTATATTCCATCCTGATCAAATTTGCCAATCATGATTGAATATACTCAAGTCACCGTTGCCAATCATGTGGCCTCGCCAATGCGGGATGCATCTCCTACCCTTCGTGCCTCCACAAAACCCCCTCGTCCCCAAGGCTGTTGGTGCCATGGCAGTCATTGTGCCGCGCAGCTTTCGGTTGCTGGACGAGTTGCTTGGGTCGCAAGGGGGGCCCAACACGCTGGGAGCTGGGCTGGTGGCAGTGTGGGTCATGGTCTTCGCTACATGGGAATTGGTGAAGAAAAACGCCTTACTTTAGGATACCTTAGTTTAGTTGTTTTAGGTTACTTTAGGTTTAAACAAAATATAGGTGATAGTAAAGTTGATAAAAGCTTACTTGAGTTACTAGGCCTTCCCTTGGTTTAAACAAGTTACTAGGCAGAGTTGGCTTATGATCCCAGCTGGGGGAAGCAGTCAAAGACTTTATTTTTCACCTGTAATCATGAAGTCGAGTGATAGTGCGATTTGGTTGCAATGCTTCGGGTTTGTCTCCCACTTGGCAGCTTCAAGGGGCAGATCGCTGCAGGTTGGAGAAGGGCCAAAAGGGAGAAGCCTCCGGTGGTGTGTGCGGCACCTCAAACTCTCTGGTGCTTCGCCCTGGTGCCCCCACTGAGTATCAGTTGATTCGTGATCCGTTGAAGAACAATTCGTTTGATGATCTTGGATGATGGATGTATACCATGAATCTGTGATGGTCGTCCGAGTTTAAGTAAGACCAACTCACGGCTACAGATTTGGAAGCATCAGCTGACGTGAATCATTGTCTGAGTGCAAACCCCTGCAGACGGCCTTTCACACTCCCAGGGACGACGTGCAGAACTATTCTTTTGTGGTGACTTCATGAGCTCTT
>VSDK01003941.1:168738-183992 GCA_009767595.1 Symbiodinium kawagutii | reverse complement strand
TTCCGAATATGGGACCACTACCGACCACTACTACCCATCATTTGTTGATTTCTGACCGTCACATCTTCTGTTTGCTTCTGCGGATCTGTCCAGCAGCTAGCCTTCCCAGACTTCTCACCATTGAAACTTCTGACAGCCCCAGTCAGTGGGTGAAACCCATTCTAAAAATTCACCATGGCTTTATTGCGATGAATAGTGTTGTGTAAATATGAATGATGGGTACAACCACCTAACCTATGGGTACAATCACCAGCGCTGGTATAACTGGACGTTGTCGGTTGATGGAGTTGATCGCTACGGACCTTGTCACATCATGACCCTCGGTGATTCACACGACCCCATCGCCGTCACCACGACCCGGTGCCCCCCGTAGCCGCAGGTCCTGGGGCCTCGCAGTGCCAGATGACATTTCTCTGACTCACTGGACCCGGGGCTGGAAATGTTTGATGATGGTGCTGCTGCTGCTGCTGCTGCTGCTGCTGCTGCTGCTGAAATTGATGAATGATGGTGCTTGCATGTGCTTGCTGAATGATTCCGTTGCTGATTTATGTTCATTGAATCATGTTGGTCGCTTAACGCGGCTTGGGGAGAGCCAAAAATCATGGTATTACAACTGCCCGTTTCATTGTCGTTATCTCGACTTGTTTAGGTCATTATGGGGGGTTAAGCTATCAAAATCATGACTGGCATATCTACGCAACAATATAGATACAACTACGGGGAAGTTTGGGTTCCTTCCAGGATTACTGTGCTTGTCTTTGCTGGAACTAGTATACATTCCAAAAAAGGCAGTACAATGAGATCGCACCTTGATTTTTGTCTGCCCCCATCCATATGCACCGGGCAACCCAGGGATATTCTTTATGAATGGCCATGAATAAAACGACCACAAAAGGGAAAGGAGATGAAAGGAGTGAAAGATGAAAATCTTCAAATTCTAGGTGCCAAACCAACAAGCGATTCGTCCACAGGAACTGCGCCATAAGTGGTGATGATTGGGACATATGAGTTAAGAAGCTGTGCCCAGAGCGGTATTTTTGTGCCTTTGAGCCATGGGAAAAATAGCCGGGTCGATGGTTGATGTGGGACTCTAAGCTGGTTCTGAAGGGAGCCAATCAACAGACTGTGGAGTTGATGTGAGTTGATTGTGATGGAGAAATTGGCTTCATGACAATCCATGAGTCAATTCACGGCAAATCTGCGGTAAGGCACGACGGCTTCAGCTCGCTCGACCGCAGGAACGGCACCATTTTTGGTCCACCGGGGACTGCCTTTGACAATCGCATCTACGCATTGACGTTTGTCTGCGGGCATGAACCTCAGTACTGCCCTGGTGCAGCAGGGGTTGTGAATTTGCTGCTGATGCTCGATCTGCTGGTGGTTTGCTGCAAGTTGAGCGACAGTGGCGCACCTTTCCCTCACAATGGGTATTTTTTGGCAGGTCGATAACTTGCCTTACTGGTAACAAAAATCACCATGATCATTGATATTTGAGCTGATTTTCTTGACAAGGATCATTTTGACATGGCAACGAGGTGTGATGGACAGTTCCCTTGCCGATGGACTGAGGCCTTCTTATCCAGACCATGCTCCAGAGGTGAGGTTCGCAACAAAGATCAATCTCGGCACCACCGACATGTGGAAGAAGTGAATGCAGTTGCACGATGTGAAACGAATTTGTCGCGGGTTACAGTTGTGTGCACTTCCACCTGAAGACCATTCTGTTCAGCTAAAAAATGAATCATCCAATATTCATCATCTATAGTAATAAGCCCAGCCATTTTTAGCGTTCCCTATTTTGCGAAAGACCCAAATGGGTAGTGACGGGGAGTGACGAGTAGTGACTGGGTGACTTGGAGCGTGGCCAGGTGCGAACGTGGATGTGGCAGACTCAGAGAGCTCCCCAACACTGCAGCTGGTGGCGATGGTTGCAGTTGGTGCTAGTGGATGACGTGACAAGCTAACAATTGATGGACTCAAAATGTTTCTGAGAATCCTACTCTCTGTCCACTGTTGTCACATCCCTGTTGTTGGTTCAGTGTTGGGCAATGCATTCATTGAACTCGTGCGAGATCCACAGAGTAGTCCGAACGAACTCAAACATGACACAAGCAGCGCTGCACCACTGATGTTTGATCGCCAAGCATTGAGGCCCAGGGCAAGGTGAATGGTCTGAACATTCTCCGAAACTGGAAACGTGGGGCCCTCGGTGTCGCACCAAAACGAGCACACAGATTACGATTGGTTTTTTTTTTATCAAAAGCTATTTTTGCTGTTGATGGCAGATCATTTTCGAAACGCACAGACATTATCAACCTGTGCAACCTGATGAAGTAGCTGGTCTTTGGGAGGCTTGTTCACTTATGTTTCACACTGCTTCAACTGGAAGGCAAAGGCAATCCTGAGAAGGGCAGCCCAAGATCTTCGGGTTTTATCTCAGTAATCAATTTGATGTTTTCGACTGCATCTTGTCAAGAAACACTTGTTTGTTGATTCTGATGTTTTGGTTAAGTACTTAAGTTCCATTGTATCTTACTGATGATTTATTCGTATGATGATAGGCAGTGGCAATCCCTAACCAAACATCAAGGCAGCCGCCCCAGGTGAGTATACCATCGAGAACGTCTTAGAGCAGCTCAGAAGGGACCGCCGCCGTTCCCCAAATGCCATGACTAACAGGCAATCAATGACCATGATTAACATTACCATGACAAGACATGAAACAGGCATTGAGATTATCTCATCCATTACATTACCATGACAAGGGGTTTGAGCACCGTTAATGTTCATGATCTTACTCAATCTTGGCCAACATGAATCAATCTTAATCTTGGTTGATTATTGATCTAGATTCAAACCGAGCAGCATCAACAGCCATCAACTATCATTGGCATTGGTAGGCAGCGCAGTTGCCACCTCTGTGATTGGCACCATTTTTTTTGATTGCTAGCAGCTGGCTGTCAGCCACCATTCAAAAATGAATCAGCCTTACTAACCCGCGGTCCATAAATGACCTGGTGAGCTTGTGACATGTCACGTGTCGCAGGAAATGGCATCCTCCAGTAATAAGAAGCTTCCTCAACCTGAGGAGGGTTCGAGTCTGGAAGCTCAGTGGCCCATCATCTGCCTCTGAAAAACATCGTCCAACACCGCCATCAACCCTTCCACTCTCGTGCTATCAACGCTGGTTGCCCGTATCGATGCAGTACTAAGACAAGTCAACAGTTGATACCTCATGGCCTGGGAAGATCTGAGATAGGCTTCATGGGTGGGTTATCCTTCGCAGTGATTCCATCAATTATGAGACTCATGTGTTTCAATATAAGTCTTCATGCGAATACCTGTCTACAAACCAGACATCAAACCAAGAAATGCACTGCTGCCAACCAAGGCTACTGAGGCAGGAGAGGAATTTTGAGTCAATTCGTCGCCAATTCGGAGATTAGCTAAGTAGTCAATTGCTGGACCCCACAGCCCAACAATCCAAAAAAGTCAAAAACAGCCCAGCATTTGGGTGCAGGGAACCAGCTCCAGCTTGTAGCGTCCGCGTTGACACTGGACACGCGAGGAGAGTCGTTGATCACGAGTTGGGATAGTCCTTGGTACTTGGACGGCCATAGGTCTCAGTGTTTTGACTCCAGATCTTCACTGGACTTCTTTTGTTGAATTTCTCTGTGCTAAATATATTAGTATCTAACCCCATTTCCTGAAAATCATTTCCAGTCTTTTGTGATCAAGACAACCAACAGTGCTCCTTGTTTCTGTTCTTCTTGTTGTTGTCGTTGTTGCTGTTGTTGTTGCTGTTGTGGATACCAATGAATCATCGGAAAGCCGTACCCGTCAGAGGCGTTGCATCTTGCCATGTTCGGCCCTCGTCGCTGGGTCCAGGGCCAAACGTGCCGCATGCGCTGGGCGTTCCGCGCTGTCTGGTTTCACACACCATGATCAGTCCCAAGATATGATTTGTTGAGAGATTTGTTTAGAGACTATAAATCTTTGCAAATGTAGGAATCATAAATGTTTGTCAAAATTTGTAAACTTAGAATGATTGGAGTTTCTTCTTTTTCTTTTCTTTTGCTGAAGATTACAAGTGACAGCATTAACATCGTCAACGCCTGTTTCACAAGAGCAATTCGGACCGTTGGAGCAGGGGAACTGCTGTAGCGAATCACCCAGGGATTGTTCAA
This sequence comes from Symbiodinium kawagutii, assembly GCA_009767595.1. Taxonomy (NCBI): domain Eukaryota; class Dinophyceae; order Suessiales; family Symbiodiniaceae; genus Symbiodinium; species Symbiodinium kawagutii. The sequence goes on along the minus strand of VSDK01003941.1, from coordinate 179,805 downwards.
AGTCCTTTAGAATTGATTGTTGCTTCCAGTTGCAGCAGCAGCAGCATTGAACAGATTAAGAGTTGAGTCATTCTCGATCGGCTAGTATCATCGTCAACATCACTATTGATTGCTTCCACTATTTACTCTTGCTATGATTGCTGCATGTCAATGTTGGCCGTTGTGGTTGCTTCCTATTGAAGTTACAGATTTGTTTCATGGTTTCCTTCTGGAAAGTTGTTGAAATCTCGGCAGTTCTCCTGCAAGAGTTGTGGGTAGCTCCAGCCCAATGAGCTGCGCTGTTTTCACAGTGAAAACGACTGCGTGGTGCCACCAGTCACGGTCTGAGGAGGTTCAGGGGATCGCAACCCCGTAGCAAGCTGTGAGAGTTTGTACCGGACCTTTTTTCGCTAAAAAATCAGTTGACGAGAGAAAAAAGCATAGAGAACCCACTTGGAGTGTGCACTGAGAGCCCCCAAGTCTGAGCAGAGGGCAAGGTTCACAGCTGCGAATTGCACGCAGCCCGATCGAGGCCAAAAAGTCAGAGCCACAGGTTTCAGACATGGCTGCTATAGCTCTCCGTGGTAGTACCCCTCATCATCCCCAAGACTGACAGTTTTCCAAGGTGTTCCATCATGAGGAACGCAATCGTGGCAACCGCTAACGATTGCCCTCGGATTCACCGCTGCGCAAAGCACACGGGGTCTCCAGGATTTGCAAAGCTGGTGCAGCATACCGAGTGCAGCAGATGTGAAGAACACCGTGGCCGGAGCTCTCAAATCCAAGGCCTTGAAGTCGAAACTTGAGTTCTTGGGGGCCTGAAATGGTTGCAGTGGCAAAAAATGGAGTTTATAGATGCTTATAGTCAACTTTATAGTCAATTTATGTCAATTTATACTCTTGTGTTTTACACATTTATAGTTTCGATCACAAGGAGTTTACACCTCTTGAACTGCCTTTCAGGATCCCCCGGTCAGCCTGGTGTTTTCCGAAGATGGAGCCAGCCTGGCCCGAACTTTGTGCCCCCCTTTGGGAACGCTAAGGGCAAGCTTCCTGCACGACAAGCTCTCGAGGGCTTTATGGAAGAGGCCAAAGTTATCCATGTAGGAGCACGTTGGTCTTTACGAATGCGATTTGAGCACGTTTCGCATGTTCTGATGTCAGCGATGATGTTGAGATGATTAAACTGCGTTGCCGTGCCTTATTCTACTCCAACTATTGAGTGAACGAAAGTTTAATACATATTTTTTGTCACATCCAGAGAGAGAGAGAGAGAGAGATCTCTTGAGCGATGTACCATTGGATTCTCATGAAGACTTTCTGTAGAGCAGTGATGAGTGGCTGTGGCGGTTCTTGTTGCCACAGAGGTGTCAAGCCAGTCCATGCAGGAGATGAAGAGGTCATTGTGGGGAGCGTGAGCGGTTGCCAAATAGTATTCGAAATGATGCCGACATTTGATCATCACTGATCTTGCAATGTTGGCTTGTCAGAAAATGCTTGTGATTGGAGATCGCATGACATCTGAATGACATCACGGATGCAGCTGGATGCGCCAGGTTGCTGGCAGAAGTGAAGGCTGAGGGCCTTCAGACGAGCATAGCATCTTGGCAGCCAGCGGGTCCAGCGCCTGGCCACGCAAGTTGGGACAAGACATGGCAGTAACGCTGGAAACTGGCAGAGGAAGGCGGTGATCTCCACAGCCCTTCTTCGGAGCCAGTACCAAGCGTCAGGAATAGTCAACAACAGTCATCAACAGTCATCAAAAATCATGACAAAATCAAGAATCAAAAACTTTCCACAAATCCTCCTTCATTCCCTTCATTCCCTCCCTTCCTTCCCTCCTTCATTCCCCAGCAACCCCTTTTCGAAGCAACGGGTCCTCGCTGAGACCGACGCCTGCCGGCGCAGCGTCCGAGCCACCTTGCGCCGGGAGGTCGGCCATGGGAGTCGTGGACAGGGTCGGACCATGGCCACGGCGTGGCAGTGGCAGATGATGGCGACTTGGAGCCAGGGGTACCTCTACACCCAAAGGAGGAGCTACTCAGGAGCTACTAGTAGTGGTTGATATGGTTGATATGGTTGATATGGTTGATATAATGACAACAATGGCTACTGGTTGATGCCGATCATGATGGATGCTGGTGCCGATGATGATGGTTTCTAAGAACGGTTGGATGGTTTGACTGACAATGGCTGATGGCGATGCTGAGAAAATAGTACTGTACACTTAACTATGATTTGCCAATATGGAATGATGGTGTAAGCTGATTGGTGATTGTTGATAATGCTAAACGGCCATATCGGTCAAGGAATCAGCCGATTTGTCATTATTGCATGGTTCTGGCTGTCAGCCAACAAATAAAGATGGCTAGTGATGATTGATCAAGGTCAGTAACCCGAAATGGTTGATGATACTGAGTCCGACAAGCAGTAAATAATAGTTGATGATGATGAGCCACTATTAATTAGTGATGATTGATGGTTGAGAAAGAGCAATGATGGTGAACGATGTTAAAAGTGATGATGAAAGATGGTTACAAGTCTAAGTGGCGGTTGATCATAACATTTGTGAAGGATTGATGATGTTGAATCACTATTGTTGGTGATGGTGGAGAATAGTGGTTAGTCGTGTTTGATTACCAACAACATGAGTTCGTAAGTATGGTCAATGCTGGTTTATGATGAAGTATATCTTGTCTTACGATTAGGTTAATGAATTGATGATGGTTGGTCATGGTGAAGATGGGTTGTTGATAATTGTTATCGTTGATAGCGAACGGCTGATGGTTGATGGTGGCTCGCAATGAGTGATTGCAACCAGCAACAAGTTCGGCAGCGGATAAACCATTTGTATTAGCCACAATGAGTATCTACAAGCCATTAATAGGCCTTAATTCCGGGAAGAATCATGACCATGGTTAACAATGCTTGTTAATGGTGTGACGATGGGGACTGACATGAATCTAAATGTGACTCAATGCATCGGGACGGCTATACATGAATGCACATACATTTGCATATATACACATACGTATGTGTGTGTGTGTGCACGTGTCTATCATGAACTGTTCCTTTTTGCCCTTTGTCAATCCGCAAAACACGCGTTCAGGGAAGAACATAAGCACAAAAAGAAAGCATCCTCTCTTTTGGCAGCACTATTCCAATGCACGAAACAAAGCAAAAACGAAAATTTCCCACAGGGCAGGCCTCCTGCGCACAGGTCCAAGCCTTGCAAACCGAAGTGAAAAGTCAGTCTGATCCTGAGAAACCATTTGATTTGGGCACCATTTTTTTGTTGGCAAAATGATTGGGTGCAGCTACCCCTGAAAGGCGATAGAGTTATATTTTTTGGGTTTCTGATTGGAAAGCTCCATTTTGAAGCTACACAGCAGTCGCTACAAATTGTAATGTTCCATTCCTGCGGATCATTTTGACTTAAACACCCGGCTATCGGTGCCGTGCCCCAAATACAGAACATATCCAAGGGCAGATGCCAAAAGCCCAAAGAAGAGGATTCCACATCATTCTCCTTTGTTTCCGCGAAAAACATGGATTCGTTTGGCGCAAACACGTGATGGACTGCACGTTTGTGGCTTCACAACCGCCTATTTGATCAAAAATATGTTTGAAGTTGTGGTAACTCTGATCTTGACAGGGAATTATCAGATGACATCATTGTTCTTGATTGAAATTCATAGCTTCACGAGTCACAGAAATGCCTTGGTTGTCCCAAGCTTTGACCACATCACCTCAAGGTCGAAGCAAGTCAGGGGACCCAAGAGCTGAAGCTCAAACTGTCAGGATCGTGTAGGGCAAAGATATTGCCTTGGCATTTAGTTTCTAATTCAAAGAAACGAAATATTTCAAAGAAGATGTTCTTCAAAGAAACTCCAAATACTTGATCTCTCCTTTGCAGAGGTTTCAACAGAGAAAGCAGCTTCCAACGCTGCATTAAACTAAAGGAGCTTGGATCCTCTTGTTCGAAGATCTCCAGCTGGTGCTGTTTTCCAATGTCCAAGGCCCGCTCCAGCGTGAAGGATGCGCTGATGAGGTCAGATCTTTGCGCAAACGGTGTGGTGGGTGATGCGAGTGCTTGAAAAAGAAAGATGGGTTTCAAAATGATTGATGACAAGGAACTCCAAGGGACCACAAGCAACAGTTGAGATGTACAAATTTGGTGCTGAAAGTACAGCTCTCCACTGGCTCTTCGAATCTAGCAGTTCAGCTGTTGATTCTGCTGTCCGCTTCATGTGTGACCACGGGAAGCTGCCATCCAACCAGCGGATTTCATGGATCGCCGGCCTTCATGAGGCGTTTGGGTCAGAAAGCTGTGCCACTTCACACCGAGCTCGACCAGATCGACAAAGAGCTACATGCTGCAGGCGCGGTAGCTGAACGCTGATTGGCTACTTGGAGAAGTGGTGGCAACTCCTCCGATTCCTTCCAGTCAATCGGAACCCAATACTGAAAAATCCGAAGTTTTGTTCAAAGCTTCGAAGTGTGACAAAGACAACTTTTGCAACACCAACTTGCCACAAGTCTGTCTCCCTTGCTTCCAAGGTGAGATCTTGGCAAAATCTAGAGGCCCAGAGTTGCAGTCCACTGTCAGCTTTGCGATTTTAACAGTTGTGAATCAGTGAATTGCAGTGAAAAAACGGATGCGAATGTCTGAGAAATAGAAATATCAAAAGATATAGCTGTGGCACATTGGACAATTGCTTCGATTTGTTCAGGCCTGAGCCGCGAATCAGGTCCTTGATGGTAAAAAAGGGAGTTCGAGCCGCTCAAAAGTGTCAAGAGATCACAATCTGTCAAGGGACGAACGAACCTCCAAACTCCAATGGATGCTGCATGTGATAATTGGTTGTATTCAGCTGGATGGTAAGCCACTCATGGCATCTTGTAGCGGTGTGATTTTCCCCTTCAGAGGTCACAAGCACCGCTTCATCGCTTGGATCAAAGTCCTCCAAAGTCGATGGACTGCCACGGAGCCAAACTGAGCCAAGTTGAGCCAAGCTGAGCCAAGCTGCCGATGGGGTGCAACAAGAGTCGTACAGCGCAAGCGCCAGCGCCCGCGGGCGTGAAATGTGTCCGAGATGGCTGTAGCTTCCAGAAACACACGTCCCAACCCCACGGCTACTGCTGCAATCTGTGCAAAATGCAGGGCGACCATGGTCCCCTCTGTGAGCGCAGAGCACATGCTGGAGCACCAGCAACACCAGCAGCAGCTGCAGCAGCTGCACCAGTGCCTAAACCTGTCGTCACCGACCGCGTGAAGCTTCGCTGGACTCCGTCCTTGCTCTTTGGGCCCAACGGCGTTGGTTTAAGCCCCGAGTGCAACGTTTCAGCCACAGAGACCATGCACATTGAGCCCCATCGTGGTGAGCTCTTTGCATCCTATGGCATGTGGTGCAGTCCTTCTGACATCAAAAAAGAACGGGAAAAGAATCCTTTTATCTGTAGACTTGCCTCGGGAGGAGGGCAATGGACGGTGGACATGCGTGGCCAAGGCAGCTCAAAATATGCCATGCGGATCACCTGCTTGAAGAGTGTGACCTTTTCCCGGGACTCTGAGGGGAAAGAGATCCAACCTGTGCAACTGTTAACGGCCTGCTATTCTTTGGGAGCACATGGAAACTGCATGATGTTCCGTGTAGATGGAGATAGCAGCGCGCCGGGCACACAGTACCGCTGGGAGGAGTGTAACTACACCGGGAAGAGCCACGAAGCTGCACTGCGGAATTCAGAGTGGTTCACCATATCCATGTCGTGTGTTTCTCATCCACTGTGGTGAACCGTCATCGACAAAAACCACTGGTGTCCATCACTAATCCTCATAGATCAATCCTAATCAACCATCATTATTCGCAACTGGCCATCCTTAACCGTTTTTAGCCCAACGATCAACCCGTGTAGTTCACCCTTTTTGAATCTTTGTTGGCTGATTTTCAACCATTCTTCACCATACTTATCAACTGCTATTGACACTACTTATTCGCCACTATTTGGGTTGATCATTCACCATCACTGACCATGCTTTATCATAGTTATTCACCATTATTCAAGTGAATTGCCGGTCTAGCCGTACTAATAACCATCCCCCAAGAATGGTTAACGGTTAATGCCAACCATGTTATTAGCCACTTATTCATGGGCCATCAATATCAACCATCATTAACAAGCAGTAACCATTCACCAGCATGTAAATCATCATGAGCCATCATCAACCATCAACATTAGTCTAGTATCAACCATCATCAACCATCATGAACCAACATTAACCACCAGTAGCCATCATTTACCATCATCAATCATAGTCACTCATTAGTTTGGCATCACCATCACCTGTCGGTGAACCATCGCCGTGGCGCCAAGGATCGGATCCCAATGGCAGCGGCACAGCGCGGGCAGTGGTGGTGCATCGCGATGCTGTCACCGGCTTGGAACGATGCATGGATTAATCTGGTCGATGGTGACAAGCCGGTTGATGGTTAATTATGCTTGGTTGATGGTTTCAAACAGTTCTTATTTTCTCTAGTAGTTATTAACAATTGGTTGGTTGACTAATATTTTTCATTGGGGTGGTTCAAACACCAACCAGTAATGTTTGATGATTATCATGATTGTCATGGTAAGGAATTTTGGTATCGCGATTTTGTCAACCATTATTGTTCGTATAGATCGCTTTGATGATCATGGTTAGGAAGAGTTCACCATCATTAGTGATACTTAATCTGGTGACAGTTGACCATCATTGGTGATACTGAATCGTGGGAAATGGTAGTGAACCATGGCTGATGATAGTTAATCTGGTGAACGACCGTTGATCATGGGTTAGCCATTGTTCATAGGAATTGTTCAGCATAGTTAGCGATAGGTAATGATGGTGAATGACAGTCAATGATGGTTCATGAATGTTCATGATGGTTAATGATTGCTGATAACTGTTGAGAGTGTTTGATGAAGACGAATGGTTGGTGGATTGGTTGTGATTACCATTGATTTGAGCTTCTAACGAGTGGTGGTTTTTCGGTGGAATGATTGGCGATCGTGACTCGGTTTTAGTGGCAATAGTTGATGGTAAGTAATGATAAGTCGTAGCAAATCGAATGATCAAGGGTCATCCAGATGGCATAAGAATGGTTGATGACTAATCATAGTGATTGACGGTGTTTGACAATATGTGATAAGGGTTTATGACAATGAATGAGGTTCAAAAGGTTTAATCTGGACTTATAACAGTTCACTTGGTCGATGGTAATGATTAGTTGTACTTCATAGTAGCACATCGGTTATGACATGGTCGACCAGGTCCAATCAGATATCCAAGAGGTCTATCTTGGTCAGAACCCATGCCGGTCCGGCAGACGTGGGCTTCAGCCCCCATAGCGCAACATCACACGACATCCACTGAGTCAGTTGCCCCACCCGAGCAGTGGGGTGTCCAAGGGTTGACCTTCACAACCCCAGGAATCCCCACGAGGATGTCTAGCATTGCAGGGATGAAGTAACCAGGGAGCCATCGATTTACCTTCGGGGTTGATCAGAGCGAGGGCAAAGTGAGTCCCTGAAGCGTCTTGTGGGACTAGCAATAACACTCGGAAGCCACTTTCAAACGAAAGCTGCTAACACCGTGCTGGTTATGTTCTACAGGGGGTGAAACAAACTGAAAGTGTCAGAAAGACCAAGTTGAAAATGGATTCAGTCTTGTTGATCAAGCGCTTCAGATGCTGGAAAGCTTGTAGGAGTTGGCGCTCGATGTTCCAAGTGCTAAACGGTTTGAAAGTTCGATTGCAAAGCTTCTTCCACTTGCAAGTCAAGTCTTGGCTGTTGCCAGGTCAGCCATGCTGCGGTGTAGCCGTGGTTAAACTGCCTTGGCAAACAAGATATGCAGCAGTGGAAACTTCAACAACAGATCTGATTTGTTGAACTGTTAACCTAAAGCGAGGGTAGTTCCGAAAATACTTTCGTAATTCCTGGTGCAATGTCATAAACAACCATCACTAATGATAACTATCAATACTCTCATCGCTTCAACCAGTATTTCAGTTCCATGTGAATTGTTAGAAGATCACAACTGAACTCGTTCCGAGGAATCTTCGCTCTGCAGGGATTCAGCGGTGTCATCAGCGGCCTCTACGATCCCCGCTGCAATGCGCCCGGCAAGGTGCGCTGGGACGCCGACACAGAGAAGCTGGACCTGTGCCTCAGCGTGCTTATCAGTTGTCATCATCGTTTTTGTTAAGGATCATCATCATCATCATCATCATCATCATCATCATCATCATCATCATCATCATTTTCATCATCATCAACTTCACCACATGCCATTGTGAGGGAATTGCTAGCAGCAAACCATCACCCCTCAAGGTACCTTTGAAATTGAATTTTGTTCTCTGATGCTGTGCAGAACGGGTGCCACTCCCAGGTCAGCCGTCGGCGACGGCAAGGCAACCAAGTTGCCGTTTCGTCCGTTGTCGCTGGTGATATGCAATGGACGGCTCTTCATGTCTGCTGCATCGTTGATCTTGGAGCGTAGCGATGGACCGAACCCTGTGTGGAAGGGCATCATTGACATCGCCAAGTGCAGACACGATGGAAAATTAGATGAGGCATTTGCCAAACGGAAACAAAGTGAAACGACATCCAAACCCTGCAGCTCTAGGTGTGAATGGATCAAACATGACCAGCCCACGAGGTCAGGAGGGATAAGCTGATCATTAGAGCGTTGCACCACCAAGGGGGTATCCTTGCTTACACCACCTGGGCTCTGCTTGTTGAGGGGAGGGATTTCCAGCCAGGCAGTGGGAGGCATTCGTGGCATGACTACGGTACCCAGCTCAGATTCCTCGAGTTCTTCCATCCTGTTCTGCTGGAACCCCAATGGATCCTCCAAAAGTTGGATTCTTCGATCAGACTTTGAGAATGGAAAGTTGAAACCACCTGTCGAGGAGACTTCCATCAATCAAGAAGCCAAGCGATATTTGGGCACGGAAGATCTGCATTACACCTTGGCCGCATACAACAACATGTTGCCAGTCAGACTAGGAAATCACTCCGTGAATTTGATTGGCTTTGAGATTGTGGTAGCTGGAAACACGTTTCATCAGAGGCAGCTTCCCTTAGATCAAGAGAAACCCAAGCACGGATACTGGGCTGGTGCTGGCATCACCTGCCGTGTTGCGGGAAATGATTACTTCACCATTGAAGTTGGAGGTCGTGGTGGAACCGGCCGCAAACTCACAGCTGTGCGCTGCTTTGCGAACTCACCGTTTCCAGATGACCCGAACGCTGTCTACTTCGGGGGCTATGATTGCAACAGCGCCCCATCAGAACACACAGCATGGGTCTACAAGTGTCAACCTGCCTAGAACTTGACCTTGCGTTTGGCAGAGAAGCTTGCAAATTGCAAGTATCAGCGGTCTTTTCTCAGAGAGGCCAATGGTATTCACCATAGTGTGAACCATATCATGAACTTGACCTTAGAAGATTTCGAAGCCTTGAAGTGTGAAAAATTCTTTGGTGATGGTTGTTGCAGTGGCTGTGGGATGATGGACCACAATAGGTAGGTTGCTTTTGGTGGCCACCCGAAGTCATCAGGCAATACAATATTGAATCAACTTGAAACTTTAACATGATGAAACACGATACAACGCGATGCAAAGTTGTCAACAGGTTCTCTCTGTGATGGTTGGCCAAGCGCCTGCCATTTGTTGATGCGTTTCAAATCCGATTTGGATCAACTTCAAGAAGTTGCCAGCCATGAAAGCCTTGGGGAAGCAAGAGATCCGCAGCTGCGTTGCTCGAATTCTGCAGCATGTAAACTGATGGACCAAGTTGATGAGGAATTTTTGTTTAGACTAAAGTAATGTGGCCAAGATTTTGACCGTTTTATTTTGATTGTTCATTACTTTGACGAATGGAATTTTGTGACTGAAATGTTCCAGAACAAGGCTTGTCCCGAATTTTCCCAAGAAACTTAAGCAGTCACCTGCCTCCCGGGCCCGCCATGGAAGAGGGTGATGTCAACGTGGAGGTGCCAGAGGAAGATGCAGGTTCCGTGGCTTCAGTTTTCAGAGTTCGTCCGCGTAAGTAGTGGCACCACACGCACGCAGCTACTTACATCGGTGAGGTTAGTGTGCGCCTTGATGGGAACGCCAAGTGCATGTGAGACCAGTTGCAGCCACAACCCAGCCACCCATTTTGAGTGGAAAATATCCGTTGTGAAGATTTAATGGTTGTGCCAGAATGCTGGGAAACCCATGTCCCCCAACAATGATGCAGACCTAGCCGTCTACAGGTTTCGGTTCTCGGGATTTGGAAACTTTAAAAATATGATCTGGGATGGTGAACACATTTCCGAAGAAACTGTGGCAGTGAAACATAGCTGAAGTCTGCCAAGTTTGGCATAATCTGGTTAGTTTACCCTGGCCCGAGGAGTTACATGCCTTTGCTATGGCACTTTTTTCCACTTCTTATTCTTATTGCTGCCTCAAGCTGCACTCGTTCACCTGCGCATAAGTGAATCATAAGTATTGACTAGTTGAAATCTGAAATATAATTAATTTTGAAGAAAAGATATATATTATATATCCCACCAATAGGTTTGAGGGTAGCAAGAACTACGCAGGGATCAGTAAATCTCATGGGGAGAAATCGCGAGAAAGCTCATGTCACGGCCCAGGTTTGCTGCTAAATGAGTGCACAGCAGAGGACGTCGGCAATTCGATTTTGTCGGCCAACGCGCAGAGAGCAGAAAGAATAATGCAAGTAATAAGTAACTGGGATGGATTAAATTAATTATTTAAATAAAATTTTCAAATAAGGATTTAAAAATAAAAATAAATTTCGAAGGTTCTTTAATAAAGATTTTAAATTAAATTTTTAAATTTAGGGTTAATTTTTATATATAATTTATTTTAATATTAATATTTAAAAATATATAAATTTTAATTATTTTAAATATATTATATTTTATAATATATATTATTTTTATTTTTTTATAGGATAATTTATATTATATTAAAATTTATTTTAAATATATATTTTATAATATTTTGAAAAAAAAAAAAAATATATATATATATA